>JAQFYG010001768.1:0-17327 GCA_034694325.1 Entomobrya corticalis | reverse complement strand
AAGTAACTTCGACTATTAACTGCCATGGCCTGGCAAGTAATACACCATGTTGCTAGTCAGCTGGTGATAAGTAACTTTCTTGGTTGGTTGGCGATGGTTGGTTGGCTGGTGATAAGTAACAAAGGTCTTGACAACACTTTTGTTTTGGTTAGGACAAAATTTCAATCGCTTTTAGTATTGCAAAAATTGTTGCTAAAAGCTGCGTTTCTATCATGATAGTTGTTAATGTTGTGATTTTTAATAAAAAATACTAAATATCATATCACAATAATGGACCGAAACTTTTATATAAATCATCAAAGCAAAATCATAAGAATTTTGAAAGAAAATAGCTTGCTATTTCTAACTCTTCGGTCGATAAGTTAGTAAATCACTTTTAAAGTTTAAGAAACGACAAAGTAGAAAAGTTTTGTTGATTTTTTCTTGATACGCTCTAAATTTTAATTGAACAGAAAGCTGATGAATATTATAACATGCAGCGTTTTAAAAATGAAAATTGCTAATGCTCTTTAAAGTTGTTTTCTTTTAATCATATTATTAGGAACAAATATTTCTTAAAAACTAGTATCCTACGTGTCTAATTCTTTAAGTATTTTCCATTATGGCTTTTCAGATTTCTAACTTTTTCTCCTATCATTCATAGCAAATGAGTCAATTTATTCTGCTAAGAAATTTCTGAAATTGGATCAAATTTTATAACTACGCAGTAAACTTTGTTCATAAAATATATTCCGAATATCCCTATTCTACAGTACCAATATTAATTTGACAAAAAATAAAAGCTTTACAGATGTTTACAAACCACATACTCAAGTCGTGGCTTATTATCAAAGATTCATTTGCAATTTATATTAAAATTGTGCAAAAGCAGATATAGAAAAGTTATAAGCAGAACAATAATAAAATATGCTTTAATTGAAATAGCATTGTAGGTACCCTTTTTGAGGGAGACACACATAATAAATCTTACAGGGACGTAATCTAATTTCTCCTATACCATCCCATTTCAAATCATCGAAGCAAATATTACATACTGTTGAAGCGTTTTTCATTCAATCAGCCTTTTAATAGTAATATCGCATTATTATTTCAGTAGTACAGTCATAAGAAGTCACCAGTTTAAATGAGGGGCGCATCTCTTATCACTTATTGTTATTCACTAGTTTGCATAAACGTGATAAGAAAAACATTTTATCTCGAAATGTTTTTTTTCTTGACTCGATTGCTTATCTTTTCTTTTCAGACACCCTTATCTATTTATGCATATCACGTAGATAAGAAATCGAGATAAGAAATTTTTTTTGAGAATTTACTTTTCGAGGAAACAAATTGTACTTATCACGTTTATGCAAATTAGTAGATAAGAATAAGAGATAAAAGATGCGCCGTTCATTTAAAATGGTAACTTCTAATGACTGTAACGAGGACAACTAAATGCTAAATATTTCCATGCAAATTGTTGGTTGCACCAAGCAGAATAATGTCGCTTTTTGTGTGCTTTCTCTAAAGAATCTCGATATTTGGTAACTCAAAAGCAACCAAAAAGCACGTACGCTGCTGTCGGTAAAAACAACTTACACGCATTGAAGTGCTGATAATCTGAGAAACAAAAGTATGGATACAAAGCACCCAAAGAGAGCAAATACATTTAATGCGTTTGCCAAATTCAGGATTTTACTTTTATCTGCTAACTGTAGTCGACTTAGAACTTAGGCTAATTTTTGGAAGAACATTTTGAAGTTTACTAGAGTTTCGTCATCGAAATTTACATATTTTTTATACAATGTTTTGTTCGATAAAGTCATACGTCAAAGGCGGCGTTCCCTGAACCTTGTTTAGATCTTTGTACGTTTACATCTGGCTCTGACATAATTTTGTATAAAAAGCCGAAAACTGACAAGGGTTATCAGGAATAAAGTTGCGCGAGAAAAAAAACAGGATTTATCAGTAAGTAATTATATATTTTTTGTCCGATTTGTACTACAGCATATTATCAAATAAAGATTATATAAATATTATATCAAGAATGCATTAAAAAGATCAAAAACAGTCTGTATTTAAATAAATTTGCAGAAGTGCTCATAGTTGTTTGAGGAAATCATTCTCCCATGTTAGAGGAAAAGCTAAAAATAATACTCTTGTTTTGAGAGAGATTAATATTATGGTGAAATTTCTTGTGGATTTATGAGTTATTAAGGAAAAATTCAAACATATTTAGTTTACGAACATCTTTAATCATACAGAGTAAGTGTCACTTACGTACTTGTAGAATTAATATAGGAATATAAGAGCTTGTCTGCTGAACATTTGATGGACAGGATTTTAGGTTATGACAAGCATTGTGCGTCGATTCAGTACTAAATGTGATGCAATATGTCTATGTTTGACATTTTGGTACGTTGCTAACAGCAGTTAATTATAGAATTGTAGATATTGCGTTTGAAACCTGGAAATTTCGCAATTACCAGCTTTCAGTTTAAAAATACCGGGCACAATATAGAAACGCAAAAATACAGATAGAGCACATTGGGCAATATCCAGCCAGCCAGCTTGCGTAAATAAGCGTAGGCTGCGCCTAGTTCCGGAATCTAAGCAGACGTAACCGGCAATAACTGCCTTTCACGATATAAACGGAAGTACTATCGTAAATTATACAGATTTGAAATGATCAAATAGGCCTTAATATGTTTGTTATCCCACCAAAAAGGCAGTCGTTATATCTCTCAAGAAATGTTTTATTAAAATTTTGTGGAATCATTTTTTTTTATATCAAAACTTGCTAAAGAATAGGAAAGGTAAAAATCTAAAGATAGGTCTTGCTTAAGTCTTTATCATACAACGAATATATTTATGATGATGATTTCAAAATAAGTTGTCATTAAAATTCCTTCAATTTTATTTATGTCTGGTTGGCTTATTTTCTCCTTCATTTAAAAACCGAAGTTTATTATAGTTTGTGCAGATTCCGCAAAAACATAAAGACATTAAAAATTTTAACTATTCTAATTGCTTACAAGACGTTATGCGTCCAGTTTCTCTATTTGATTTGATTTATCCAATTACTGAAAGATCAAATTATAAACTTCATGTCAATTCATGAATAAAATCTCTTTTTCTAATTTATAAACTAGCTAAATATGCGAGTCGGAATACTTAGACTGTACTATTGCCGTTAAATCATATGGAAAACTTTAAATTGACAAATTAACTACTAGACATGCTGAACATTTCATAAATTCAAAGCAATGAATGATGTGAATGTAAGACACTTGCAATCAATATAACAGGAAGTGAAAGCAGAAATATGAAAAATATACTTAAAATTGTTCCTATTTCATATTCAGCTTTTTTCAATCCACTTGAATGCTTTTGTAAAAAAACTATGATAGCATTGCTGCAATTCCATGCAATTTTTGTAATTTTCATCAACATAATGACTTCCTAAAAGCACAAAAAGGAAATGTCATTCCCAATATTACTTTGTTCTGACGTATATTCTAGTGAAAATGGCTCACTTTCCATTTTTCACTTTCACCCGAAATAAGATCTCCATAAAGCTTACTTACTGAGCAGCAAGAAGCGATGCTTATAGACTGGTAGACTTTAAGGTTTTACCAAAAAATGTAGACAGGTACTTCATCTAGCTTAAGCACAATCTAAAAGGTAAAGACACATTATGGGATGTTATTAGCTGCTTTCTCTTTGTCTCTTCCTAGTTGTTATCCCCAATCTCTAGAGAATTTCCAGACTTTCTCTCGTGTTCACTTGGACTCTTTCTCCTTTCTTTTCGTCTCCTCCGACAAGATACGGAAAGTGCTTTGTTGTTTGAATGGAAGTTTTTTTTAGTTTCATTTCAATTTCATTTCGTTGGGTGAGCACTGAGCACTACGTAAGTAAAATAGTTATCCAGGTAGAAAATATACTGGTCACTGACCTTTGTTACTGGTTGGACTTGAAACTTGAAAATAGCAAAGAAAATGTAAAATTTCTATGCATTATTTATTACGTAGTAGTCAAGACAATGTGAAGTGAAAATGGACTCTATCGTTCCGTTTCAAGTCTTTCTATTTTCACGGGCTTATTTACATTATCGTCGATGAACTGATTGAAAGTTTTGCACTTTAAATCGATATCGAGAAATCGAGAAATTCATAGAAGCTTTCACTGTCTTTTTATTTATCTTTGTGCTGCCATTTCAATTAAAATAGTTCTAGATTTTCAGCTATACATAAACCTAGACCTAGGCCCACATTCTCCCATTCCTGATGTTCATCAAAATAATGATTAGTGAAAGCAAAGGTTAAGAAAGTTGTACTCCAATTTTTCACTACATTGCTTACTCTTTCCTGGAGAAAGTGACCTCCATTCACTTTTTATATAGTAAACAATACTTTAACAAGAGAACAACTCTCATCTCTACAGACTCAGAAACCGTGTGGAGACACTGAATATAATACAGTTCCAATCTTTTGTGCCATCAGTCTTCTCCCAACAGTTCCGGAGATAGAAGCAGCTTCCCAAATGCTCTGCACTAAAGTGAAAGTTTTTTCTATGGTGAAAGTGGTGAAAGTTTTTTCCTAGTTTTACCTTCTTTTGGAAAAGTATTTTATCATGGAGAATTGCACAGCAAATTTTACGTGTAGTTCGTTTTGTGCGAATAATGAAAGTTTTTGGCAGTTTTTAGCAGTGATCATCTGAAACATGGAGTTTGGTTGACAGTGGCTTTGGTGGTGGCTTATGCCATCATTTTTGTTGTTGGTGTCGTCAGAAATATCACAGTGATTTTGGTGATTTTACGGTGCTCTCAGATGAAAACTGTGACGAATCTCTTTATTTTGAACTTGGCTGTGGCGGATTTATTTGTGGCGCTTTTCTGTTTGCCGGGAACACTGGTTGCGAATATTTTTATACGTACGTATTTAAATTTATCTGGAAAATAATTTGTTTTTAAAGTGATTCTCGTGATGTTTTATATGGTTTTATTTTTATTTTTTAAAGCATGGGTTTTTGATCCCATTATTTGTAAAACGATGCCATATGCTCAGGGCGTTTCCGTGTGTGCTTCCGTCTACTCTCTGGTTGCTATTTCACTTGACAGGTCAGTCTTCTAATTTCCTTCTAAAAGTGCATTAAATAGTGAAAACTCAAAAATAGAGAAATTTGTTTTTTAAAAAATAATATTATTTTCGACTTTGCTTTATACAAAATGTCACAGATGTCGAGCTTTGTACCGTCCGATTGGCCACGCCCATGGATTTTCCAAGACTGAAGCAAAACAAATCATAATTTTGATATGGACTATAGGCCTGATTATCACGTCACCATGGCTGTTTGTCTTTCACGTGGTGTACTCAACAGATAACGATAGTGCATATCCGTTTTGCCAAGAGGATTGGTCAAACCGGACATTTGGAAATGTCTATTTTGTTGCTGTCCATCTCATCTTGTGTTTTTGTTTGCCCCTTATCGTCATTTTCGTTCTAAATTTGGTGATCTGGTGGAATATGTACAAGTTTCAAAAAGCATCTCTGGAGCAAGAGCTTCCGTTAAGATACAATATAAATGGGATAACAAAACTACTTTGTATCATCACGATCACATTTATAACCAGTTGGCTACCTCTGTATATTCTCATAACAAATATCAAGTTGTTTACGCAAAAGGCTGACGACGATGGAAATAATGAGGAGGACCACGGCGTTCTTCAAGTTCTGATTCCGCTGACGCAGTTGATGGGCTCGTTCAACAGCTGCGTGAATCCCATTCTTTACGCGTTTCACAATCGAAAGTTTTGAGAGTCCGTTGTTTCTTTCTTTGAAAGATGTCGGTTTTAAACGAAAAGTATTTGGTTTGTTCTTTTTTGTGGTTCTTTTAAATTATTTTTCATACTCTATATATAAGATTAATTAAGGTATAAAAATGTGAAAATATATAAGCTTAAAAGATCCAGAGGTAATTGTTTTATTTCGTTTTATTTGTGAGTGAAAAATCGTTGCGCAATTGCTGTCGCCTTAGCAGTTTCTTAAAGTATTGAAAATGATTATCGAATTGAGGTATGATCAATGCGTTTTAAGAGGGAATCGTTTAATAATCATGATATTATGATGTTCTTGAACTCTGGCTTTTGTGACCTTGCAAAAAAATTCAAGGATATTGGAGCATGAAGTTGGTAATTTTTTTTAAACCATTAAAATTATGAAAAGAGCTTACATTGTTGCCGTGCGTTGGTGCAAATGACTGAATGTGAAACTTAAAAATACTGTAGATAAAGTTTTAAATAAAACTGGTGTTTTAGGAAGATAATGAGTGAACATTTGATAAAATATGTTTTACAAGCAGATTTTGTTTGTTTAAATTGTTTTCATGTGATCACGTTTTTTAGAAGTAAATAAATACAAATAAATATAATATAATGTTTGTTAAGCCAAGAAAATAAATGAATGTTTTGGAATGAATTTACAGAATTTTGATTAAATTGCATTAATGTTCTAGCTTTCTAGAAAAAAGTTAACGACGTATTTTTTTAAAAGTTTAAATTATTGTGATACTTTATATAGTTTTATAATAATCGAAAAACATAAAGGGATATTGTCAACTCCCCTTAGAAAACTCGATAAAGCCACAACTAAGCCTGAGTCTAATAAATAGGGAGATAAAAATGAAACCGCTATGAATTCGATGTACCTGAAGGTATTCGGTTAAAAATTATATCATTGAAAAGAACAATTAAAGGGAAACATTAACACAGGTTATTATTTTCTAAAAGGGTTTTTGTATAGACACTGTTGTGATTTTAAAACGAGACCTATAATTCTGGTGATTCTTAACGTTTTCATGTCTAAAAAGTTTGAAAACAGCTCTAATGAATATTTAGAAAAACATGCTGAACTAAATTAGTTCAAACACTAGCACAAGTTCTTATCTTTTACAACAACGCCAAATTGCTACGACTTTGTACCTTTTGAGCGTGTTTCTGGGAGCCTAACAAAACAGTAAAAACGCGTTACTTCTTTGCTTCATATAAAACCTTTGTAAATCAAAATACATTTTTAGGTCGATATGCCACTAAGTAACTTACCACACTAACTATATTATTTGTGTACCATTAGAGGGTCAAATGTCTTAGCTGTTTACCGCACAAATAGTTTCATGGCAAATGTACGTTTCAAAGAAGCTACCAATGACAACGCTGGCAGACTTTTATAGCATGCTTTTGTAACTCTATTCAATTTGTTTTGATTGGCAGTGTATTTAACCCGCTAACAAAGTAATATTTATTGATTGTATGTTATTGCCTACACATGCCACTTACCTACGGCACAGTTAATATTTTCCAATTTAATTTTATAAAGATATAATACAAAAGTAAATTTCAAAATAATACCGTAAATCCTCAAGCTTGAATTATTAAATTTGTCGCTTAATCATTTATAAGGTCATAAAATAAACATTAGTTTAATGTTTAACTTGTGCGACATATTTTTAGAAAGCCTACATTCTAGGCTCTTAAAAAATGTTTTGATGACTGTGATAGTTTTAAAAAATATATCTGTAGACGTGATTGAAGTTTTGTCTCTCTATTTAATAGACACCTCTTATTTTAAGTTTTAAGCCCTTGCCTCTTTCACCGGCTCGGTGAAAAAAATAATTTACTCCCTTTTCTCTCTGCCTGTCTATGTTCACGTTATTTTGTTGAACAAAGACAAGCAGAGAGAAAAGGGAGTGGAATTTTTTTATTGGCCGAGCCGGTGAAAGGAGCATGGGCTTAAAATTTAAAATAATTGTGGGTGTTGAGTTTTCCAAGGGGAGCCGACAATAATATGCAACAACAAACACACTTCATTTCATTGAGGATTTTTCTTAACTCGTAGAAAGAATTGTTTACGGAGACGGTGTTGACGTTACATAAAACATTTAGTATAAAATTCAAACAAAAAGTATGGTGTCATGCATGTAAAGTGAAGACTACGATGGTGTTATAAATACATTTGTGTTTTAAATTCAAATTTCAAATCAAATTTAAAGAGGTAAATAAAGACGCAAAACATGTTTTTTCCTAGTCACAAATTTTATTGTCCGCCAGTGTATTCTAAAATTCCTTCAAATTAAAAAAAACTTCCAATTTGACATATTTGTAAAATTGTTGAAGATTTGTTGTCCAAAATGTTGAAAAAATACAAGGTAAACCCCAAATCTTGTTTTTTTATCAAGCTTGAAACATAGTACCCATTAGCCAAGTTTACTTTGATCATTATTTGTCTTGTCTTTCCATCTGATTAATATACTGCTGTAATCTTTATAATTTCATTATCAAACATGATGTCGACCATTGGAGCATAATAAAATAAACAAAAACTGGGAAGGTTGCCTTTATGTCCTTTATCCTTGTGGAGTTTTTCTGGGACACACCGAATCCATTTATTACTTTCTTTTCTTATAACTTCCAATGTATGGTTTGCTTCATATTTGTATTCCGTTGATCGGAGAAAGTTCGATGAAATTTTTCTGACTTTGTTCACTTTCTTGCAAGGTGACTTTTACTAAATAAATATTTCTTTTCCACAAACTCATATTGTTAATGATGAAATATTTTCCACAATAAAGTTTGGTTCAATATAGAGTTGAATAATATAAATTTCAGTTTTAACTCAAACTGCAATAACTGCAAAACCAAGGCTCAAAAAATTTTCACTAAGTTTGAATCTAGTGTCTACTGCCAAGATTCTGTGTTACTAGTTAATACCTTTCCTTGTCCAATATTTTATTAAAAATTACTCGGTATTTGCAAAAAGTGAGCTTGCTGAATTTTGTAGAATTGAGTGAACGCAAAAAGTACATAAAAAGTTAATAATCAATATTATGGTGGCAAGAAGAAAAAAATAAGGAGAAAGTTTTCAGTTTCGATGATTTCTTGTCAGTTAATTAGCGTTGTTTACTAAGAAGCCATTGACGTCAATAAAATAGTTTATATCGCAATAACAACAGTACCAACTTATCTTCCATATTTAAGCACAAAATATTGGAATT
Organism: Entomobrya corticalis; assembly: GCA_034694325.1. Classification (NCBI taxonomy): domain Eukaryota; kingdom Metazoa; phylum Arthropoda; class Collembola; order Entomobryomorpha; family Entomobryidae; genus Entomobrya; species Entomobrya corticalis. The sequence goes on along the minus strand of JAQFYG010001768.1, from coordinate 8,300 downwards.
CTATTTATAGTGCACCAATCATTGTCAGCACGTGTGGATTTGTAATTTTCTACTTATATTCTTTGATATCAGAAAAAATATCATTAAAAGATATAATTTTACTTAAAAGGAAGGTTGTTACATGTTTTAAAGAAAGTTTAGTGGAAGAAAGCATTATATCTCTATTCAAAAAATTTACACTGTAACATGTAAAAAATAAACTTAATCTTTCACAACACTTTCTATTAGCTTGAAAGAAAGCTCATTCGAATTATAAAATCTATTTACAACTAACACAGAAGCACTTGTTGCTTGCTTCTTACAACAGGTCCTATTCTGTTGGAAATGATTAAAAAATTTCTGACCAACTCGTATTATTACGCAATTCCCGTAGAATAGTTGGACTTCTGAGTAAACAAATAAAACGTCTACACCAGCCTGAGTGGTTTGTTATTTCCCTGAAGTAATTCAAGTTGGGTTTGTTCTCAAGAACTTTCAGAGTATGAGCATCTCTCATTAAAAAGATTTATTTCATTTTACCAATGTATAATTATTTCGTTCTGTAACAATCTTTCACAATTTGGCAAAGAAAATGAAGCATGGTAATCTGTCTTTTCTCTGGGAGAAATCAAGTCATAGTCGTATGTAATAAAGAAGCCATTTTTTTCTGCTCACCGCTCCCTTAAAAAGGATCAAATATCAAACCTCAAACTTGAAATACGATATCATGTCATGTAATTGTAGTACACAAAGTTTATATTATAACAAGCATGATCGTGAAATATAGTAAAAAGTTTGAAATTTGAAATTTGAAATCCTTAAATATACATAACAAGATTTCGTTCGTTGTCAATGTAGAACATCAGATAACAGAACAAAAAAATTTAATTTTGTGTTTACTTATTCCTGGCAAAGAAAAATCCGGGATTTAAATCAAATGGCAAACAAAAAAAATATTAAGTCACTAGCAAAATATATGAGCGAAAATTTTACTAACAAATGCTTGTGTTAGTAAAACCGATTCAAGTTAAATGACTTCAGTATTACATGTTTACAAACCAATGCTATTTTAATTTTCTTTCTCTGATTTCTTTCTCGCATAATGACTTTCAAGCCCTGTATACAGAAAGTATTAATAATTTGGTGAATTTTCCACTATCTAAATATAACCTTCTTGCCCTCATAAATCTCAAATTTTGCTAATTGCAAAGGGGAATTAAAAGAGTATTTACGTTATTTATTAATAATTGCAAAAATGCTAACCTTGTCAATATCATGACCTAATTTTTCCAAACATGCAAACATTGAGCTTAAGACCTTTACCTTGATTATAAATCTAAAGTTTGGGACATGCTTGCAGTTTCAAAATTTATTTATTACTTAACAGTTCTTTATAGTGATGCACAAAAACATCAGCGTCATGTTTAATTCTGATGGAAAAATGATCTTCTTGAAAAGAAACGAGATAACATATTTAATTTTATTGAAATGTGGGCCCAAAAAATGTCAATACATTAAATAGAAAAACTACGGGCAGCATCAATATTTGATGAAATACGGTATCTCATTTTTTTGCAAAAAGGGTCAGTTTTCTGTTAGAACAACCGATAGAATGAAAAAATTTTGCTTGCATCAAACAGCCTTCAAAGAACCACCATCAATAAATGTTTGCAACCATCTTTCCAAAAGTATATATGATATATATTAAGATGTTGTTTCCATGCACTACATAAGGTAACAGGTAATATACTACTTAGTCCTTCAGTTTGATATATAAACGGATAGAATGACGAGATATTAAAAGGGAAATCCCTTGGGTTCATGGAGTCAAGTTTGACGCTAACGCCGTCTTGCTTTAGTTGATGGTTCGGTGATTTTAAAAAATGCCTTATATTGTAAAGTAACATGCGCTTATCCCTAGATACTTTCTCCAACAGGAAGACATGCACATCGTTTGCATTTTTACAACACAAGGACTGATGCAAGGAAGGTCGGACGTATTCTCAGGAAAAAGGGACCATTATAAAATAGAACAGAGATAATGACATTATTCATCTCTGGGAATTTAAACCTTTTGAATTTGCTACTTTTACAAGCTAATCTGTACTCTAATTTTCTGATGTCACCAGAATAAAGTATTTGGTCATTGTTGTTGTGAACTGGTGCAATTGACTAAGTTTGAATCTTCAAGTCACAAGAAAGTGTTGTCAATGCAATTTTTGAAATATGTCTATTGTCCGAATTTTAACACTAGGGTTTCGCAGAATTGTATTGAAATGACAATGTAGGATTTAGTACTTTTGCGCCAACTAATACTTGGAAATCTGTAACAGTCATGAACTTTAGCAAAAGTATATTGATAAGGGTACTGCATTGCTCTCTTTATGATTGTTGTTCATTGCAAGTCGGAAAATCTTTAAATTTGAGATTCTGAGATTTATTGAAACGAATAACAGTAGAAAACATAGCAGATTCTGTGAACACCTTTGCTGACTAGCATCTTTGACAAGTCGCTTGCGTTTGCATATTTTATTTCAAATTCAGACATTACTTTTCTTGTTAATGTAAAAGTTTCTCCATTCAGTAATTGACGGAAACATTTTAATTCGCCGAAATTTATTTCCGTTGACAGCAACCGTGAGGGGATTTGAGTCAGCGCGTGCAATAGGCACACCTATGTTTTAACTTTAACTTTTTTTGGGAAAAGATATGCGATCAATTTTCTAGTGAGGAGGAAGTATGTCAGATTTTCCTGCATCATGGCAATGTCAATTGATATTAAAAATTGATTAGACGTTAAAAAGCACTTGATCCAGGATGCTCGCGCATTTTCAAAGGCTATTCATTATAAATCGGATGCCGTTGTAAGTTTAGTTAGTATTCTCCAAATGAAACCAAATTAGGTGCGTCAAAATCAACTTTCCTATTTTGAACTCTTTGTGAAAATGAAAGAGGTGTATTTTATAAAAAAACGTTTTTTGAGAAACTTTGCTGGAGATTCCAAATTTAAATGAGTGTTTAAAGTGGAACTCCAAAGTGAAATAAATTAGAATAAAATGCACTGCTACTTGTTAAATAGTCTAGACAGTTTACAGTCAAGGGTAAGTATTTACTAAAAGTTTTTACCATGTCGATTTGAAAGATTGTATAACATGTAACCGCTCATTTATTACCTGTATTTATTACGTAAATCAAACTTTTATTTGTTATCATATACTTTATTATGTTGTGTAGGACTTTTGTTTTCTAAATATAACAACAAAGCAATGGTAAAATGAATACCATTAATATCTCATCCTTAAAACCTTTAAAACCGGGTTAAAATGAGGTTACCCAACCCGTTTTTAAGTCCAGAGACATGCCTGCTTTACAAGAGACTTTAACAAACCACAACGTATATTTATACTATTCTACCTTCCCCCAGAGAATCTTGGATTTTCTCTGTTGAACAGTGATTCTGTATTTTACATATATTTTCTGAAGCTCACTCATCGTCAGCATAAACACATTCCTATGCTAGTTGCTTCTAAAACATCTAGAACTTATGTTTCATTGCATTTCTGTATGATAATTAAAGCACTGGAGGAGCATGCAAACAAGTAAAATTACCGCAATTAAATATTCCCTATTGCGACACTTGTCTTTGTATGTAAAGTTTGACGTTCTTACCTTCGTAATATTGAGCTTTGTCGATCAGAATAATACAGATGTAATAATGGTTGCAAAAATAAACCATGAAAGCGAAATGGTGCTGCTTAAATTTAAGAGAAAAAAGGACAAAAATGAGCTTTTTAGCATCTTTCAATGATACTTATCAAAATCGTTTATCGATATTTTATATTTTTATAGTATAAATAATGTTGAAGATCTTTTTTTTGGCGTACGCGGAACCATGATTAATTCCTATTATTGCTATTATTCTGACTGGCGACTGGATAGTAATAAAATTTAAAGAAGAAATAAGATATGTTGCTGTAGCAAAATACCTGTATTTTTATGTGGTTTTTAGACCCAAGTTAGCGCAAAAAACGTTTGTACGAGTATTTAATCTATTTTAAACGTAGCGCTAAATTACAGCCAAACAATATCTAATGGTCTAATCAAGTAATAAACTGAATGAAACTGGGGGTAATTCGTGCTTTGATTATGTCTTTCAAGTAAAAGCAATTTAAATAGTTGGTATATAATGGCCCTTATTTTCAATGATAAAATGAAACATGATACATCGTATCAGTAGTATTTGCGCAAGATTTAATTTTATGACTAAATTCTCTTGAGCATGAGAATATTTGTTAAAAATGAATGTTCCATGAATCTGAAAGATGAAGGCCATTTAAATGTGAGATTTGAGTTCTAAAATAAAGCGCATAAGTTTACGTGCACATTGAGATACAAGAGAAAGTTTTCATGAATGATGACAGCGTAGTGTAGCGTAAAAACGGGCGACGGCTAGTTTAATTTGCACATTTGGTTAACAGTTATTTACGCTGACGAATCCACAATTTACAATCTTCTGCTATATTTTATCTGTATTATGCATGGTGTATTTCAAACTGTAGGTAAACGATTATTAAATTTGCGGATTTCAAAAGCAAAATCTACAACTATTTAAACTGTAATAAATGACGTACCTAAATGTAGAGCAAAGAAATTTTGCACACATCGTACATTTAATACAAACGACTAAAGAATCTCATCATTACGTAAAACACTAAAATTTTAATCCATGCGTTCACGGGTTCATCAAGTGTCGGTGTTTAAAAAGCATTAATGTACAAAATAATTATATAAAATCATTTACCTGGGAATAAAAAGTGTAAGATATAGTCGATATGTATTCCACCCCAATTTTCACATTAAGCATTAGCAAAACATTTCAAATTGTATTTTAAGGAGTCAACTTACCCAAAATTATTTTGTTAAACACTATACACTTTTGATACAACAAACAGATCAAAAGAGGTAACATTGGTGTATTAAGAAAAAAATTTAATCAGGCGAAAAACGTAGCGGCTAAGACTACAAAGCTTTCTGCAAAAGCAATTTTCTCCGTCGATGATATTAACATTGAATTTCATCAGCAATAAAATATCAAAAGAAAATATATATTGGAGCATCTGCGAACAAATTCATCATTTATTTGCCAATTTTCAGGTTAGGTCGGTCGTTTGTTTGTAGCTCAATAGTCTTGTATAGTTCCTCTTTCTTTACCAAAATTTTACAAATTCACCCATCTTTGTAAAATATAAAAAGATATTATTTCATGATTTACTATACTCGTCTTCCGTGCACCGCCATCATTCTTGACTCTTGACCTTAGAATTTTCCAACAGAGGAGCAGCTCTCTAATGCACTGTCACGTGCAACATCTATACCTTTCTATGAGCATCTTTTTTCAGCCGGTTAACTTTACATTTTCGAGTTTTTGCAAATAGTGTCAATTTTTAGCCCTATGATCGGGTAACACGATGCGGCACAAAAAATTTGATTTTCCACTTCCGGTGGCCAAGGTGAGGGGTTGACACCAACTGGGTCCAAAATTGACAAAAAAATAGTTTTTCTCAAAAACGGTTTTGACTCGAATGCTAAAACTTTTCGTGAAGATTGGAAATGACGAGACCCACCAACCATGGAAATATAACCGCCATTGTCTGAGGTTATGACAAAATAAAAAATTATATTCGCAATTTTTTTGGTGACTGTGTTTTTCCAAGCCGCGGCCAGATCAACACAGGCAATAAACGGCAAAACTAAAAAATACACAATTTATTGTTCATTTTTGAGAAAAAAAACATTTTACTTTACATGCACAATAATTTGAAAAATTTAATTTTCAAAAAATTCTCATTTTAAGAGAAAGCCCCAAAATCAAAATATTATTACATATCCACAACAACTAGTAGTAAGTGCGTATATGTAGCAAGTTTCATTTTGTTACAAACATGTATGCAGAATTTACAGAGAATTGAACTTGACTTCCGGTAAATTTGCCAACTTGTAAAAAATAATTTAAAGCTAAAATAAATTTAGTTAAAATAAACATTTTCAAAATCTAAAGAGTATACTTTTTGCAAAACAATCTAAGGCAGGTAAAAAAGTAATAACCATTAAGCTATTGCTAAACGTTTGTGAGTATTGACTTGAAAAAGTTGCAAAAGACTGTTTTTTGCTAGCAAATTGACGGTCCATAACAACGACTAAACGTCTTTTAGAATGACACTACTGCTAAAACTTATACTGTCGTGCGTGTGAAGCAATGTATGCTCTGTTGAGTTTGAACGCAATGCAATTTCTTCTCATGCACTTTACATGAGAACATTTGAACATGAAAATTGTGGTGTTTATCGGATACGCCTCCGGGACAGTGGTTTCTTTAAAGCCTGCTAAAAAAATAGATACAATTTTAGCAAAAAAAACGATAAGGAGACTGATCAGTTCCCCCATATCGGTATCTATTTGAAAATAGTTTATATAAAGCTATGGTACAGAAGGTATTAGGTTGACTTTCTTAAAATAGTTTCTTGTTACTGGAATGTTAGAGTTTTTCCTTTTCGGACAGTAATGGTTTCGAGAAAGTTCCTAGTTAAACCGCCTATTCGTTTCCTGTTAATAAAATTCTGTTACATCTTCTTTCTGTTACATCTTCACATGACCTTATTTAGAGTTTTGTTCAAATAAATTGTAACTTTAACACCATCCGCGTTTATGGAAATTGATAATAGAAGAACTTTATAAAAACGTAACTAGGAATTTAAAAGAATTCCGAGAACGTTGCAATCTTTTAAAATAAGTCAGCATAATGTGGACAGTCATGGTCTTATACAGAATCCAAAGGACACAATAAACTTAGTGATAACACGATTTTCAAAAATACTGAAATGAAAATAAGATAAGCAGAAGTAAAAAATAAGATTCAATTTCAAATCAAACTCCGATATTTCCACAGAATATTTCAGTCATCAATTTATACAGAAGATGTTTGACGTACGCTAACTCTAATTTAATGGATATATATTGTTACAATTCATGTGAAAGTACAAACTACTGAACTGAGATACAATACTTCCATCACAATATCCCTCCAGAAATTTCATTTATCCAAACATTCTTCCATTTCACTTCATTCCTCTATCCCGCTTTGTGTCAGCGCGCGTAACAAACAAACTATATCTCCAAGAATCGTGTTTTTATCAAAACAATATTTCTTAAATTATTGAAAAGAGCAAGGAAAGTCTACTTTTGGAGAAAGTGTACGCGGTTATTCGTCTAATGAGAACAGTGACAGTTTAATTTGTGAAAGTTTAATTTTCTTCTATGCTTTAACGCTATTTGTATTTTTTCAGATGTGACAAAACATTTTGTCTAGAAGTTTGTACCACAAGTTTTCTATTTTAGTTACTGATATGCTCAGAAAATGTTGGTAAAAATGTTCGTTGCCTGTAGAAATTGAGAATCTATTCGCAGTGGAACTTGTCGCAGTTTTGGAAATCATTCGATTAAGTGAACTTGAGTGGTATAATTTAGGCACAGAACAAAACTTTTTAATTAAAAGCACACTAAAAATATACATGTGACGAGACAACAGTGAAAATGATTCTATTTTTCGAATAAATTAAAGCTTGGTTCATTAAGTACCTTGTACTTTCTGAGAAAAAATATCAGATAAACTGAAGACAAAATATATAAGATTAAACATAAAAGATGACAAGATCAATCAAATGGAAATACGTGAACTTTCGTATTACTTTTCTCCTTTTTTAACTAAATTTTTAATAGGACATTCTTCAAAGTTTCAGATACGTCCTGGAATCCAGATTATTTAAAAAGTTTCCAGCAATTACAATAAAATTTTAAGTTCATGAGACAGAGTTATAATACTACTATTTTCATACATTTTATCATTTACATAATTGGCTTTTTGCTGTTTTTAAGTCGAAAATATCAATTTTTATCCTCATTTCATTCAAACCAAAATATAATTTTTAGGGACATCAAGCGTAAATTAAATTTTCCAATCATTTAAAAAATAGCCATTGATTTTTAAAAAACGGTAAAAAGTTTTAGGCTGCACCAAATGTTACCTCAAATTTCACACAAATTGAACTAAATGATGAGTCAACTTTATAATTTCATCAAAGTTGTTTTTAAAAGATAAAAAACTCATTACAAACTAGTTGAATTGCTCTTTCATTATTTGCTAACAAATATTTATGATAGCATTGCTTGAACAAAGCACTTACTAATTAGAATAGAATAGAATAGAATATCAACTTTATTTACGTGTTTAAAAGCATCAGTCATTACATTGTCTGTTATTCTTG
>JAQFYG010001767.1:0-17329 GCA_034694325.1 Entomobrya corticalis | reverse complement strand
TTTCTGCGGCAATAATGGACGAATTTTCCATTTACGGTTGTTATGTAGTTGTTTTGAATTAAGCCATAAAGTTTGGAAGACTATTCCCGTATCTTCTTGTCCTGTGGAGTGAAGGAGTAGGCGGACGGCTAAACAGAGAACGAAAAAGTTTTTTAAGGGATTGTTGAGCAACTTTTTGTTGTTCTCTTTTCTTGCCTATACATTTATTCCGAAAACCAAGGCCCACACACAAATGCACAGCATATTATACTTTTAATAGTGTACTTACTTACGCTCCTCAGGAAATAGAAGAGTGAAAGGATAGAAAATATGGATGATTTAAAGCATCTCATAATTCACAAACGACATGAGTAGACCGCCAGTAAAAGTGTGTGTGGTCGTGTGTAACTTGTGGAGAAAGAAGGCAACAAAGCAGAAGAAGAAACAAACTAGGAGAATTGAACGGAAAGTAGCGCCGTTACACGTACATATACTTATTTATATAACTGAAACCACTATAATTTCTTATTATTAGAAGCTTAAAAGAGAAAGTGAGAGAAGCATTTGGCTATTTACCATTATATTACAAAATCCATTTTAATCATACAGTATTCTATATTCATTTCCCTTCTATTTTACTCTGTTTATAGTCATTATCATTATGGTGCTATAAATATTACTCTATTTCTATCTGCCATTGAATAATCACGGAAGTGAAAATGAATACAGGGAAAAAGGTGCTTTTACATTTATGAGCTTTCTTGCTGTTTTTGTTTCATTAAAGGAAAGTAAAGTAAGAAGACTTTTTGGTTGATACGCTGATTGTGTATTGTATTTTCATTGTTATATTGTAGGGACGCTTACTAATGCGCTCCGAGAATATATGTCTACCTACATGGGGTATTATGGTAATATTTGTGGTGTGGAGATGCTTATACAATGTCGATACGCATTTTCCGTTTAGCCTTGGAGAAAACAAAGCAGCAGAAAACAATGACAGAACAAAACCAGCAACAGCAATCTTCCAAATGTAGTTGAAAATATATGGGTTTGTAATAGTGCATACTATAGAACAGCTGAAGCAAATATTGGTGAGTATTCTTGGTTAGATTGGAATAGGCATTGGCGTTATAGGTTTTCTTTTGCTCATCAACCAAAAAGTTTTCCCATTTATATGCATTCAATTCCGTTTTCGCTTGATGGCATACATAGATTGATTCCTTGAATAGATGACTTGTTTTCCTTTCTACAATTTTCATTTGGTTGCGATTTTGAATAAACAATACACGTATTAATGTGTTACTAGTGTGTATTGTTCAATGAAATATGGAGAGTTGACTTTTGTGTGTATTCAATAAATATTATTATGCAATTGCGTGACAGTGGTAGTGCAGTAACATACCATATAAACCACAACTGTTTTCCAGGATAAGAAAAAATTAACAAAAAAACAAGTAGTAAAAAATGATTTAAGTAAGTCATCAATATCAGCTAACATGACACAAATGTTCAACAGCTCGCAACACAACATGACACATTGCAAAAGAGGAAGTAGGTCATTTGGGTAAAAAAGTGTGATGCGGATATGATATAAAAATATATATGATTCAATTGTACAATTCGCCATACTGAAGAAAAAAATAGCAAAAATAAGAAAGAAAAAATATTAGAAAATGAAGAAAGTTTTGTAAAAGCAAAAAGCAATCGATAATTTTTCATAATGAAAAAAATCCAGGGTACACGTCCAAGTAAAAAAAGTCTAAAACCTGTCAAAACTTAGATATAATAATGATTTCTACTCAGTTTTTTATCGTAACTCCAGTCTAATGCCTATCAGCTTAAAAGTCTCTATTATGTAGTTTTCTTGATTAGAAAACAAAGTTTGTATATGTTTTTTCTTTAAAAATGGTAAGAACGTAGAGGATGAAGACAGAATGCTGATGATGATGGATCGATGAGTTTGCTGTTGTGATGATGATGGTTGGTGGTGTGTCGTAGTCGGAGCGAATGTTGAATGTGATTAAAATGGCAAGTTCACTTCATCAACATCAGAAAATAAAAACAACCGTCTATAGGCAGTGAGATGTAGGATGGCAGGCAACATTTATTTTTTAGCTTTGTATCAGAAAAAGACATTGATGCTTACTGACTATGATGATACTTGTAAATTCTCTCGTCTTTAAAAAAAGTATTTTGTCTTTTACTAGAAAACAAATTTTCCTTCAAACTTCAATGTAGTTCACATTTCATCTCGTTTTTTAAGATTAAAAGTTGGTTTGACTTTTTATGAAAAAGTGAAAAGTCTACTTGATTTTCTGATGGAAAGGAAAAGTAAATCTGATGATTAGAGATAACTACTGTGAAAAGAAAAGGACCTAAGGTAGATAATAAGTAGATGCTATGCTGCAATAGACTTACATAAAAATTTATAATGAATTGATTTTGATGCACGTCCTATTTACCTAAACGAGATTCGGAGTATCCTGGAAAACACCCTCGATCCACAACGTATCTTTAAAGCATAGAGTTTAATAGAAAATCCAGACACTTACAACTTAGCATCATCGTCTCATTATGTTCTTGTCACGGACGATCTTTGGAAAAATTGGAAAAAAGTTTTTTTTTCTTAGAAAGAAGTTGCTCAATTAGTTGAGAGAATATTGAACAAGGGCATCACAGCGATAATTAGAAAGTGTTGCTGCTGTTGTGATAAAGAAAACAAGTGGAGTAGAAAAAAAGCTAAGGGGAGAGATAGCTTCCATGTTCTTAATCTTGTCAGTGTGTAAAATGCATATACATAGTGGCATTAGAAAAGGGCTTGCTAATACAAATAATAAGCTGTGAACATTTTATAGGTGCACTGATTGGGAGAAACGAACTTTGTAAGAGTGAAGATGCCCGAGTTTTTATCCTCGCCAACACATTTTGTTAATGCACGTGTAAAGACAATTTCAATCACTCTTTGTCTTTTTCTAAAACGAATCTACTTTTTATTATATTATTATATTATGCATTAGTATTGAGTAAAATTTCTCTCATTTTACAATAGAGAAAACTATATTGGATGTACACTTATTGAAAATGTTTGAAAAATGTTCAACATTAAGTTTCATTTGAGGTATTGTTCTCTCCCGTTTTGATATTTCAACATCTTACCAGTATATGTTCTAAATTAAATTAGAGAATACAAAAGGCAATAAAGAATATTCTGGTCGTTGACTTTTCCTTGTTACCAGCCAAATCAAAACCACCATATTACCACTTCTGCTGTAAATGTTATTGAAAAAGTGGCAAATGCCAAAATACCTACTTTGTATTGTAGCGTCACCCCCTAACATTCTCCCTTTCTTTTGTTAATATTTCTACTCTGATTTTCTTGTCTACCGACAAGTAGGTATGCATTCTTTTCTCTTTTTTCTAACACTAACGGCACTACTTTGTATAATAAAATATTTATATAAAAAAATTTTAAGTATTCACAATTTAACCAGGAAAGCCTATCCACACCAGAAAAAAAGTTTTACCCTTTGGATAATCGTCAAAATTCTCTACTTGCTCATTTTAGAGAATTTAGAGAATGGAAAAAGTACATAGCAATATAATATCTGTATTCTGTAGACCCAGACCTCTATCTTCGTGTCATCTTTCGTATACTGTGCTGTACTTCATTTTCATTGTAAGATGAAAGTAAAAGTTTTTTCCCCAGATTTCAAAGCAGAATTGATGATGGGGTTTTGTTGTATGTATTGTTAAGAAATGAATAGATTTTTTCAACAGCTTTTTCAGAAAACTTCGTTGACAAATCAAACAACTTTCTCGTGTCATGTATATTATTATACAAATTTGTGATAAAATTGGTGTGCGTACGAATTGCTTGTATGCGGAAAGTTTGAGTGTGGAAAGAAAAAAGGAAAGACTTGTTCTTTTCTGGGTGAATGCTTGAATGAAAAAAATTAAATAAAACGTTGAACCTGAGATTGAGAATCGGATGAATGCGTTTATTATTTCATGGTAGGGGAAGGAATCTCATGAGGATTAAAAAAGATGTATTTTTGACTATACCATATAGCACAAAAAACTTATATGTCTATACAATAAAATAAATTAACTATTTAATTTTACAATCAAATATTCAGCTCAGTTAACTGTAAAAAGCCCTTGTTACGCATCATCCTATTTAACTAATTTTTAATGAAAGTACCTTCTCTCTTGTATTTTTCAGGTTTCCTGGATCCGAAAACGAGACTCGCACATATTGACCGTAGATCGTTACACTTTCATAGCTGACGAGAGATTTCAAGTGCTCCACAATGGAGACACGTGGACCCTTCAGATTAAGTACGTCCAGAGTAGGGACGCAGGGGTGTACGAGTGTCAGGTCACCACTGAGCCCAAAATGTCGCAGTTCGTCCAACTAGACGTCGTCGTCCCTCAAACAAAAATACTTGGCGAGTCTGAGCTATTTGTGAAAAGTGGGAGTACTGTTCAAATTAAGTGTATCATCACGCAAAGTCTAGAACAACCTGCCTACATATTTTGGTATCACGACGGAGGCAGAGTTATCAGTCTAAATGGGAAACATCAGTCTGTGGAAAGGGTAAGTGAAACCAATGTCAATGATTTATACAATATCTAATTAACATAATGTAATTAATGTAATGCAAGATGAAAACAGCTGAATTTAGCGTTACCTCAGTAAGCATTAAACGACTAGATATATTTTGTTTGATCGTTTAGATAATTATTGCATAACGGTTAGGCTTTGGAAAATTAAGAATTTACAGTAATTATATAAGTACCTATTTTCGAATCTGAAACTGTATGTTTAATCTCATAATATTTACTGTATTTACCGTTGCATAAGAAGGTACAGCTATTATACTTATTTGCCAATTTATTTTATGACAACTATTCTTATACCATCTGCATCTTACATTCATTCATTTTTTTCATTAAATTTGCCATTGTTTATTCTACTAAAAGAAACCCAAAATCACGCAAACACATAAATGTAAAAGGAAACATGTAACTTGTACTGTTCGGTTATATTTACGTAGGATGCACATATTCATCTTACTCACTCTAGGGCCCCACATATTATTTATGTACACACATCCTTCATATTTTACCACAAGCAAACTATTACGTAACGAATTAATGATAGCTATCTCCTGCCATAATTTAATATTTGCAGACACAAGGAAAAGTTGCGTGCATAGCCAGCAACCAGCAGCTCTTTACAAGAAGAAAAGTTTGTAGATGGTTGAGCGAAATTTAGTATCACAGTATAGTAGGTACTACAAAAACTCATTGTTTTTCTCATTCTCATCATCGTCAGGATCATGAATTTATGTAAATGTGGGATTCTCATTTACATTTGCTTCCGAGAACCAAACCCCACTTTCCTGTTTTTTCAAGGTAGCTTTGACTTGCTGTGTGTTATAATTCATAATAATATTTACCTTCATTCTCTTTCACCATCATCATTCATCCACTCATCATCACTACTGCTATCCTCCAAAGTTTATGCTTGAATGCAGAGATCCAGTTAGGATTGAGGATAATGGATAATGTATGTTGCATGAAATCCACTAACAAAAAAACAAACTTTCGTCACCCTCAGCATCATGAAAATCCGAATTCCAAATAAACGACCAAATGCAGTTTTCACACCTTTCCCAGACCAAAAAAGAAAATAAAAGCAAAGCTTGGAGGCACCAGCGATTAATCTGCTGCTTGAGGTGGAATAATAAGTGATCATGATCAAAAGGTCTCGCTCCGCTTTGCTTGTTCTATAGTTTTCTCTTGTTTCATTGCCGTGAAAGTATGTTGGGCATAGTGTCCCACTTCCTGCTTCCATTTCCATTTTTCGATAGTGATTACATATTCATGCTTCACTGGTTTCAAAACCAAAAGTTTATCTTGTTGTTGGGCCACCACTACAAGGTGAGTAAAAAGCAAAGCCGTGCTGTGTGTACCACACATAGTGCTACTGCTGCAGCTGAATGAACAGTATTGACCTAGTTCTTGTTTTCCCACAATTACTGAGCAAGTCGGGTTATACTTTGGGATAATATATTTATTTTGTCATATAATACCTAAAATGTGAACATACAATGAAGAAAATGTGCAAAGTTTTCAATATAGTTCTGCAACTGCTTATAAATCGATAGCTTAAATATGTATATTTACATATGCAAATGCAATATCACTTTTGCTATCACGAATTGAATAAACAATAAGATGGGTTTCTATCAAACAAATATTTGCCCCAGCTTTTCTAGCTCTGTTGTCCTGATTGATAAAATAAAAATAACACTTTAAGAACTGAGAACCTATCTCAACGTATAATGTATTGTTAGATTTAGATTCACCAAAATCAAAAGACTTTGACGGCATTTTTTCTGCTCTTATTACTTCAGCCAATTCTATTGTCATTAACAAAGTCTTTCGTTTTCCATTTTATTTCTGGAGTAAACGAAACTTGGAAATGTAGGCCATATCAAGCTTTTTTAGCAATGACGGCCTTTTTATACTGGATTTGTGTAGGATAAAAAATAAAATCATAAGATCTTGTCTAGCATATTACATTAAATCGGCATTATGCTAGGTATGATTACACAAAACTGCATTGCTAAAAGTTCCAAAAATATAAGACTTAACCTATTAAAAAGAAGGAATAGTAAGAAAGCAGAAAACGCCAACAAAAAAAATCAAAAAGTGGACCGGAAGATTGATCGAGAAGATATTCAGCATTGTAAATATAGACAGCCAAAAGCCATTATCATTATTATGCATTTCTTTCCGCTTCAAATGGCTCGTGTGTGGTTTTTCTCTACTATTTACTCCAGTAAGCATTCTCCACAATGTAGTTACATTTTGCTTAGTTTTTTGTTGATAGCAAAACATACCTATATTTAAAATGGCATCCTGAGCACGGCATCCTTGAGAAGCACTCACATAAGTATAGTGGTTTTAGTAAAGGTAAAAGCAATGCTGGTACTTCATTTGATGCACTTGACGACTTATGTAAGTTTCAGCGTTTTACCAAGGTGTCATTTCTTTCTGATACTATGAGCAAAAAGCTAAAAGGTCAACCAGCATCCTCTTCCTGCACAATAGAGTAAATGGACATCGAGTGAATAGGCTGGTGACGGTGATGCATTACATCATATAGTGCATACTATTTATATTATATATAGAGCTGAAATATTGAAATATAGTCAAGTAACGGATGATGGAGAACCGGTCCTTAAATATCTATACGTTTTGCACCCAAAATTTTCAGAGAAGGACGAAGCGTGTTGACTGAACATCATAAACATCGACTTTCAGTTTATCACTTGCAAGCTTTGTTTGTATTCGTTGATGGTGTATATTTAACCGTATGCATAGTATGTTGTGGCATTGAACAATAACTGTATATTTTGAATTTGGTTGAAGTAAAATAGTTTTTAGTACTATGTATACAGAGTTAAAGATTTCATGTTACATATATATTTCACTACCAGCATCATAGATCATCTTTCCTTCATCATTATTACCAACCACTTGGAAATAAAAATGAACAGGAAGTGAAAGTGTAAGTAGAGTAGTGAAAATAGACACAGAAAAAACTAAAAGGGTTGCTGCAACTGGCATATGCCTTGAAAACGAAAACGGCCGGCTAAATGGAGATGAGATAGGTGAAGGCACTTTTGGCAAATTACATAGGTACATTTCTTCCAACGTAAGTACTTTCATGAAAGAACACTGGTATTTTGCAGTGCATTCCATTCAAACAACTGCTTTCTTGCATGTTTCACGATGATGTTGACAAGTATCTGTATTGTCTCCTTTGTTCTTGCTTTGTTACTCTGTGGTCTTTGGCTTGAGGGCATAGAATGACTGAACTGAAAGGAGAGCCAAGCACAACAAATTAGTCCTAGAATAGAAAACCAACCAGCATCGTAATATGTATAAAATTTGCGTTATTACAAAACAGCAGAAGTGTCCATGTTGCCCTTTTTCTTGGAACGGGGGCATTTTTCTTCACTAGGTATCTTGTTTGAATGAAAATGAAGAAACGTAAAGAGGTACAAAGGGATTACAACAAGAATACTCACTCACCAATCACAATACTACCACCTGGCCTGCCAAATAGAAAATAAAGATATACTTTATTGTAAGTAAAGCTTCTCGTACCAGGAAATATGCAAAAAAAAACTTAGGCATGTTATTTGAAAATGATGGGCTTCACTTTGTATATAAACTATAAATACACCTTTTTCAGACCAGTAACAACAACAATAACAAACAACATGCAATTCTGTAAAACAGGAAGTGAAGAGAAAATAAAGTTTGCATTTTCCAGGGATTTTCTTTTGAGAAACACGAATAACCTTATTCAATTCAATTTGTTTGATTACGGGTTTGCATGAGAAGAGGAAGATGATTTAACTGTTCTATATGGACTGGGGGAGAAGGTAAAGTTGTGCATTTTACTTGTACGAAATTGCGTTGTTAGCTGCAAGGGGCCTCTTTTCTTGGTAACCTCGCCCCTCCTCATTTTCTCTTTTTGTAGCACCTACTCTACTCCCTCAGCTCGTTTACTTTGTTGCTGGTTTTGCGAAAAGAGAAGGACAGACGTGAGACCTTCATTTAGTATCATGACATGGTGATAGGGGTATTCGTAGAAAAAAGAGAATAAACTATTTTCTGGTATACATGTCTAGAAGAAGCATATGTGTATAAAGATAACATGCACTTTAGCGGGAAGTGAACGATAAAGGAAAAGAAAGCGGAGAAAGCGTTTTTGTGATGATGAGTTTCTAAAGTGAAAATTTTAGGAGAATAAAGACAAGCTTTTTAAGGTTCTAATATATATAATAACAAAATATAAACCATTTTTAAATGCGTTTTTGGGCCATTCTTTGGAAGATTAAATTTTTTCCCTAAAATATATTAAATATAAATATTTATAGGTAGTGTTATGCACATGCTATGGTTTTTGTTATTGTTAGAAGAATGGTTTAGAAATTGTGCCACATTTTCTTCTTGAATGAGTATGGTTTTTTGGATTGGGAGCATGACACTTTTAGATTGTTTTTAGTTCGACGAACAAAAACAAATTCAACCCTGCAGGCAGGCTTCAGTAGAAGTAGTACGTAAATGCATTGTTATTATTTTTTAAACCGCGATCGTATCATTGCTTTTCATGCTGGTTTGACGGTGGATTTTTAAATTTGTATTTCTTAAAATTCTGCGTGAATCATTCAATTTAATTTTCTTAGTTGAGTTAGTGAAGTTTCTATTTTTACTATTAGTGACTCCAAATAAGCTCTACTTGCAATCTTTAATCCATTTCATATTCCAAACTCCATAATTTCTCAGTTTGTTACACAAGAAAAAATAGAAAGTAGTGGAAGCTATACCCAAGTATAACTTATTAATAAATGATTAGTAAATGAAAAGAAACTTTTTCCTAATTTCAATTGCAATTCATTTCTTTGGCTGACGCACCACATCGGAATTCTCTTTTAACATTATCAACAACTCTAACTTAATAATCCTACACATTATTTATAGGTCTGCTGATAATAAATTTCTTTATCATTATCAATATTACCATCACTAGTTTTACTTACACCTTTACTTTGTAAGTACACAAGATACATTTTATATACACTTTTCATATTAAAGTGTATCACATTCTCATTTCAGAAAACACATCACGTCATCCAAAAGTCTAGACGATATTACAATCCACACACACAAACACAAAATTTATTATTACCAACTTTGCAAGAAAAAAGAAACGAAATTGAGGAACATGTTTCAAGAGAGAAAAATAAATAAAGGAAAAATAAAAGAAAGGATTCACTTGTATGTATGTCCGTGGCACTCTTCTTATTCTCGCCCGCTTATACTTTCAACCAGATAATCTTGGTTTCTCCCTTGAGCCCTTCAATCTAACACACTCGGCTAATTTCATAACTTTACTAACTAGCTCTCAAGTTCTAAGTCGTTTTGCCATCACATTCACCACCACCACCACTACTACAACTACCTTCCACATAGCACATATTAGCCCAATCATCATCATTCCATGTGCTTCTACTTTCATCCAAGAGAACCAATATTACAGCTCAACCTCAATGTACTCCTACTTTCACTTACCATTTTTTTCTTTTCTTCTTCTTACTTTTGTATTAAATGTACATTTAATGGATATTGGACTTTTTCATGATCAAACTTACTATCATCCACAGGCAACAATACTTTTTTTTGTTCACGTGCCCTTTTCTCATATATCAATACACAACTGTACATGTGCTTATAAAGAGAAGAAGATGAAGATCGATTTACAATAAGAAGGAAAAAAAAGTTTTTTCTTTTGTTAAAGAAAAAGAAAGTAATATTATTAGAAGGTCACAAGAACAGGATCAACTTAATGTGAATGGCTTGAACTAGTAGTACTGATACTGGTTGAAGTAGTGTGTAGCTTTTACTTTTCTCTTTTCTTTCATCTTCTTTTGCAAAAAATACACACACACACAAACAGTAAATTGAAACTGAGGAGTCGGGCACAAAAAAGATGAAGGAAAATGTAAGACGAACTTTACCATTTTTTATTATGATAAAAACTGCTTCTTCATTGGGTTTATGTAAGGTTGGAAGATATACAGATCTTGGCTTTATGAGAATATAGATATAGTACCTGTATTTGTGTGACTGTAAAGTAAGTGATAAGAATCACTTGTTAGGATTTTATGGTATGAGCATTTAGTGAACGAGATAAAATGTATATGGGATCTTTTCTGGTGGAAACGAGTACAAAGAATTCATTTACAATTATGGTGATAGGATTTGATAAAGATGGTGAGAATGATAGGAGAAGATGACATTGGAGATAAATGGGATGAATTTTAGTAATAAATTAACTTATTTGTAGAATAGAGTCAATAAAATGGTGTAAGTAGTATAAAAAAGACTGTTGAGAAAAGAATGTTGGTTTTACTTTACTTCATCAAATTAACTAACTGTTTATTGCCAATTTGAACTTTTTTTAATTGTTCCACTTTTATATATTTATATAACTAGTCACTAAAGTTTTTTATTTATTTTTTATCATTTCTCTTTTTTGTTGGGATTTCTTTTTTATAGTTTCAGATTGCTGAGTAATATCCAATAATTTTCAAAACACTATTGCAATAAACATTGATTAGTAGCAATAAAAGTAAAACTTATACGACAAAGTACAAAAAGTGCAAAATATAGCATTTGCATGTAAACTGCATAGATGAAAATGACCTTCTAAATAGTCGACAAGTGTGCTTTACTGAGATGATTAGATTCTAATATATATAAGTATTTTACATCATGATTGCAGCTCAAAATCGATAGTCAGCTTTTACGTATAATGGCGTGTAAGTTTGGCTTGGAGTTAATTAATAAGATTGATGCACATGACATAATGATAAATAAAAATATGCACTAAAAATTGTAGATAAAAATTTATTATTTTGCATTTATTGGTTTACAGGTGAACTCAGATACAACAATCGGGATCCTTGTGATCAAATCAGCGGAGAAAAAGGACTCAGGTAACTATACCTGTGCTCCTTCCAATCTCGACTCGGCCAGTGTATTGTTACACGTGCTCAATGGTAAGAATCATTACTTTTACAAATTATAAAAATTTAAACTAATTTAAGCAATGAACAGACGGGCTATGCGCACAAATTATTTCATCCAAAATGAACTTGTCTATTTATCTCATTTTCATGTTTTCATAAAATCTTCTTTTATTCAGATTTTGCAGTCAAACGTGCACTTATCCTAGCCTTGCTTCTCAACTTTACTTAAATTTGAATTGTATAAATAAATACGCATGTACTTTTTGTACCAAAGTAAAAATAGTAGCACAAAAATGCTTACACGAATTTTTAAAGGATGAGCGCGGCTAATGATTTTATGCTTCAACTTACATGAATGAGTTTCTGCTTTCTGCTATGTACAATCTCCGGTTTCCTTCCTTTCCTTTTTGAGTTTTTTCTTTCCGTTTGGTCTCCAGTTCCCTTGTCTCATTCTCATCCAGTGAAACCGACCGGGCGAGACGAGAAAACCAAACAGGGCACTTTTTGCATGATCATGAATGTTTACTACTAATATTTGTACTACTGCGTACTGTAAGTTCTCCTTGTATTCATTCTCTGCTGGGACCTAACTAAATGTCTAGTAATTTAATCCAACTTTTTTTAAAGGATACAACTACAAGTATATATTTACTGCTGTTGTTGACTTTGTTCAACGGCCCAAAAGATTGGATACAAGCAAGCATTTTTCTAGCAACTAAGGCTAAAACTACTTTTTCCGCTTACTGCATGCTAAAATATATTAAAAATATTATGACAAGCAAAGTATTTAGAAGCACTCATAGAGCATCGTGCATAATGTCATTTTTGTAAAAGTTTTTTCCCTTTGCTTTTGCTACGTAACACGTATAATGTAGCGTAACCCTTTTTTGCTAAAGATATAATAAGACAGAAAACACAACGGACTACAACACATGCCTACACATCAAACCACCATCAGTATCATCAAGACAGCCGTCATCATCGTTCAACATGCTTTGTCCTTTTTAAAGTATTTATGTATGTGCGCTTTTTATACTTTCCTTCCTCATCCGTCCTTTTTTCTCTTGTTGGTTTCCCTGCGTTTTGGTTTGGTTTTTTTTTTCAAAGTTATATTTCATCCTTGACATTTCTCCAGTTCACGTTGGTTTATGTCATCCTCCCAAAAAATGTAAATAATAAATAAACGCAAAGAAGCAAAAAAGGACAGTTGTGTTTGTGTAGGAGACTAGGAAGTTGAAGTTTGGTTAACGTTTTTTCTTCATCTTTCTCTTTTTTTAAAGCGTTCCAACTTGTTTTTTACTCGCTTTTTATTTATCAAAAATAAATTTGCGATTACGTTTATTGCTGTGTTTATGTCTTGATACAAAATGCATGTTGAGTGGATTATACAATTCTATAATTTTAGATCATCATTACTCTAACGTTAGGCTATTTATTTTATAAGTACCTACACATATTATGCAGCCTATAATCAGACTCCGAATTCAGAAAGAATTTTGCCAATCGATCAGAATAAAGCAGCCTTTTTATAAAAAGAATTTTTGGCATAAGATCAGGTACTCGTAGACTCACTGTTTACTTAAGTGCACTTTACCATCCAACAACTTTTACAGACAGATTGAAGAATAAAAACACACATGTGCTATTTGAGCTCATTTCATCCCTCCTTTTAATAATAAAAGTACTTTTTATCATACAACTTGCAATATTAAATTTTGCCAACAATCCTCACCTAAATTCCTTGCATGCTTATTCATTATACATAATACTTTTTGAGAGTTATGTGTATTTTCTCTTTTCATGAGTACTCCTCTCTTGTCACTGCTCAACACTTGCATTCCCATCCCAGCCAACTTTTGAATCAAGTCTGGTGTACATTCGTGTAACTGCTTTATATCCTCTGTACATGCTTATATCTCACTGAGAGGATGTCTTTTCTCCCTTTACATAAATTCATGAGAACGCTTACGTTTATATTGTGACATGAGAAGAAAAATACATCAAAGGGCTTTTCTCTGCTTTTAACAAAAACTAAAATAAAAAATTCTTTTATCATTTATGCTTCAAGTAGAAACGTATAAAAAGCATGATTTACTTATCAGAGGATAAACTAAAAAAAGTAAAATAAAACAAAGATAAAGTGTTTGTTGAGCTGTACACTAGAGATTGTAGAGAGAGTTTTGATGTCATTTTGTCGGAAGATGATGATCACTATGATGGTGAGTAGTTGGAATTGAGAGGATTGTTGTGCTTGACCAGCCGTTTAATTTTTCGCCAAGCTACAATATTCTTCTTTTTAGTTTTTTAGTTGGATATATGCTTAGCTCTGTTTGTACACGTAGTATAGCATCTGACAGCTTGCTTGGCTCTATTAAAAACATTTTTTGTTTTCCTAAAATATTTATTTTATTATTTCGCTTAAGTCCAATCTATATCAAAACTGCAGCAGCAAATGTCTACTTGGTTTGCCAGTAAAGCTTTTTTATTGCAGAATATATTATCATCATCCTCCACAAATCCATTCACTTCAGCTTTATCTGCATAAAAGCGCTGATGGTGCATGAATGACTATGCTTTCCTCACCACATAGCATCTAATGGAAAGGCCAGTGGCCAGTTGTAAAATTTCAATAAAATATTTTCTCATATCTGATAGGAGAAACATTTTTCAAAGCAAAATGCAAGTAAAAACATGATTTTATTATGTTCCATGTCAGAACCAAATGCTGTCGTCTCTGCGATTGAAAATGGGAAACACTTTGAATATAACATGACATATCAATAACACGTCATGCATAAAATTGTTCAGTTTTCATAAAACGTATTTCAATGAACGTTACGAATAATAATTATTTAATTTATTAATGTTACAGGGGAACATCCGGCAGCAATGCAGCAAGGTTCAAGCGCGTCAATAAGCTACTCGATGTATAGTTGGCAAAATGCACTCGTTTTCCTTCTCGTATCAAACATGTTCTGGTGGCCACGACCTCGAACGTGACCATCCTACCCATCATCATCAGTTTCTACAACGTCTGTGGTGAAATTATGTGGCACAAACAACCACATCATCGAATAAGAATTTCCGTAAAATACAAAAAAAATCAACAAACGTTAAATACTATGAAAGTTTTTAAAATAAAATAAACAAAAAACAAAAATAAAAAAAATTGGTCAAGACTTTTTATGAACAACCAAAAAAACTATTGTTACATTTAATGAATCTAAGAAGTGATGAGCGAGCATTGTCACAAGTGTCAACTATATTTACAAAACAACTAATCTAACTCTGATTTCTATATGATATATTTGCTACATAAAAATCGGTAGATTACTATAAATATAAGTTGTGTAAGTTTATAGCTCGTACTTCAAAGACAAAAAGATGATGACTGAGTGTTTTCTTAAGTACGTTAAAAGGGAACTTTGCCATTTTTGTGGAAATGTATTTACTCAATACGGTATATGTGGAATGGTAGAAAAGCAGATTGTGTAAATATTTCAACGAAAAAAATTATGTTGTTTTTGTGTACTTCATAGTTTTTTGTCTGTTGTTTCCTATATTTTTGCAATAGTGCAACGTAGCATCTTTCCAAAAAAACTTTTGATAACTGTTAACCAAAAAACGTACTACAGCATATTATTCTTACTAATTGTTTATCTAACTACATGATGTACAGATATACATAGCTTTTATATAAACGTAAAATAATATGTAACGACATATTTAGTGTCAAAAATTGCTAATGAGCACTTAACCTAATTACACATCAGATTTTGAAATATACCCAGCGTCTGGAAAATTTTACCCATCTTCCCTTTGCTGATTACAATCAATTTAAGGAAAAGTTGGAATTGAAGAATGCTTTACATAACTGTTATATTGGTGCTAAATCCCAATGGTTAAATACGAATGAAGAATTTCCTTGTCTCCACATCCCATGAGAAGATTTACTACGAGAAGATCAACTGTTGATGAAGCCTGTCTTATTTGAAAAGGTAAGTTAGTAAGTTAGTACAGAAATTTTTTTCTTAATGTTGTACTGACCTATATTATAATGCATATTAGCATTTATTTACATGAAATATTCTCAAGATAAATATATTTCGGTGTGTAAAATTATTGTGACTTGCACTATGAAAACAATATGATGGCATATGCTATTATTACTTGTCAACTCTTAAAAACTGAAATAGCTCAAGAATGTATTGTAGCATGCAAACTGGATGATGATGACAAAAGGCTTTGAAAAACGGATATGATACTATTACAGTTACATACATATAAAGTATAAAAGCATTCTTAATACAACAGCCCGGTCCTACGTATACAGCATTCTCTAACTTTCTCATTCTCTCAACTCACCAGTCATGTGTGTGGTATCATATTTTACAATATGTAATAATAAAAAATAACCTGAAAAATATACTGTAATAAAGACCACAGAAAATAACATATATGATAGGAAATGTTACAGAAAAAGACAAAATAACTGAAAAAATACATTCTCTGAAACAAGGACAAAACACAAGGAATAGGCAGCAGGAGAACATGTAGCTACAAATCAAAAAAGAGATTTCATGCAAAGACACTTCCTTATTTTTTTCGGGCGTTTTTTACTTTGTATGCATGTGTTGCGGTGTGTGTGGTATGGTGTGATGGTGGTGGTGGTGTGTGCTTTGTGTAATAAACACACGTACGTAACAATCTATTGTTCTGTGAGAAGTAAGAAAACCGTGAGCTATAGCTGCTGGGTTGTTGTGAAAGTAAAAAAAACTAATAAAAAATTGCCATATTGTTACATGAACTTATGAAGAGAAAGTAGAGCATTCATATTTTTTGCTAGTGTGTATATGTGCTAGTGTTGTTGATGGTGGCGATGGTTGTCTCTGTTAGGTAGGTGGTCTGTGTATTATTATAGGATGTGGGATAGTATATTGTAACATGTACTGGTCGTTGTTACATTATCTAAACTATAATATTATGTAGGTAAAAAATATTCATAATAAATTATGTGTGTTTGTTGTTCTGGAGCATAGTTTATGTTTTGCTGCGTCTCTCTCCCGTTGGTACTTTCTCTTTTCACATTAATGTGCATTAACAATAATGCAGATGTGCTGTTGATCATTATTATACCTTTTTTATGACGACGACGATGATGATGAAATATGAGAGGGGAAAAGAATAGAAAGAAAGAACATACGCAAGCAAGTAGTGCAGATTGTACATTCATATTTATACATATTATTATTACATCGTGCCAAGAAAAGCCCTCGTCAAATATCATCTCACATGAAATTGAAACAAACGCGTGTGTGTGTTTTGTTTTTACCCAAGGGACGGACAAACAAAAGAAAACTAGAATACAAAACAGTTCTTTTCTTAAAATCAAAAGTAATGGTAATAGACACCTTTTGCAAAAATATAATAAGTAGGTGTGTAGTATTTATATATAGGCTACAGCCGCAGTATAATATTACTTGCCGTGTGGCATTTGTTGAGCTTGAGTTTCAAAGCTCGCGTTCACGTCATTCAAAGTCAAATTTTAGACATGTAATATTTTATGTGAGTTTTTCTTCTCACTGCCGCTGCCCTTTTCTGTAACGGAGAAGAAACTTGAGGAAATGAGAAATCCCTAAGAAGGTTATAAAAAATGTTTTGAAGGTTGAAATAGGCATGGTGGTGGGTCAGGTACAAAAGGAAAAGCAACAGTGTAAAAATCTTGTTTTTTA
>JAQFYG010001766.1:0-17332 GCA_034694325.1 Entomobrya corticalis | reverse complement strand
GAAACCCATAAAACCCTCCAAAGAAATTAACTGACATTTAACATGATACCACCTTCTTCCATAAACCCAACCTTGGAAATATTACTTTTTTGTGCAGAATGACATGCATGTTTTCTCCACACATGTGTGTCGACACATGTCAGCATTTCCTCCATGTCACCATTGAGGAAATGGAGGAACGGAGGATACGAAAGGTGGTATCATCGTTAATCAATGTCGTTCTTTACCGTTACATTTCCATCATTTTTTTAATCTGATGACACATCCAACATCCTTTATCATGTTTTTCCCAACCTTTTCTGTTAATACCGTAATTTCCCAAATTATAGGTAGACCCTGTTAATAGTTTCATTTTATGGTTGATGATTTTATTTGAAATATTACGGTATGAAGAATGATTATTAGGTGGTTGTAATAATGACCATATATATTTTTTCTTATCCACCTACGCATTTTTTTCTTGTCAGGGAATGGCTGCGGACAAGACAGAACAACTGTTTGTTGGAGATGCGATTTTGTCAGTTAACGGGGAAGACTTGAGGAATGCCACCCACGACGAGGCGGTTAAGGTGCTGAAACGAGCAGGACAAATAGTCGATTTAGAAGGTAAGGGTGTATAGTGAAAGCAGGAGAAAGTTCTTACTTTTTCCTCTCTCTCTTTTACTATTATTATGATATTTATTATTATTGCTCGGCTTGAAGTGAAGGGGAAAGTGAAGAGAAAGTACTTTCTCTATTCGGGAGAGAAAATAACAATCAGGAAGACAAAGTAGAGTGATGTAAATAAATAACCGTATAGTAATGTCGTATGTGTCATTGGAGAAAGTAAAAGTGAAGGTGGAAAAGGAGAAAGCTCATTTATGTGAATATTTCATGGTGAAAGTGAGCAAAAAACTGTCAGGACTGATGATGATCATCTTTTGCTAAACCTGAACAACGATAATGATGTTGACGATGATCTCTCTCTTTCTGTGTATTATTTTGGTTTCACTTTCTCCAAACTTTCTTTCATTTTACACAGTGAAATACCTGAAGGAAGTAACGCCATATTTTCGAAAGGCGTCGTTACTCGCAGAGTTGGGATGGGATTTACAAAAGGAGTATATGGCGGGTAGTTCAATGGATGGAGAAAATCATGGAGGAAATTTAAACGGTGAAATTGAAGCGTTACCTGGGCCTCCTCCAGATCTGAGTTACTCAAGAAGTGATACAAGATGTGTGCCACTTACTTTGGCGTTGTTAGCCACAAATTTTAAATTTCCGGATGTTGGTGAGTTTATATTTAAAAATATTTATAAATTGTAATATTTTTAAAAGTTTATTTTTAGCTTAAACGAAATGCAGAGAAATAGTTTTAAATTTTATAATGCTTTTTGAAGACGTTTATGAATTTTAAAGCAGGTTATATAACTGCAGATCTCATTAAAAATTCCATTTTCTATCCAATCTGCAGTCTGTTAATGACCATGATCTTTTTAAAGTTTTGATCGTAAAAGATTGTTTTTAACTTTG
This sequence comes from Entomobrya corticalis, assembly GCA_034694325.1. Taxonomy (NCBI): domain Eukaryota; kingdom Metazoa; phylum Arthropoda; class Collembola; order Entomobryomorpha; family Entomobryidae; genus Entomobrya; species Entomobrya corticalis. The sequence goes on along the minus strand of JAQFYG010001766.1, from coordinate 15,820 downwards.
CTTGTGCTTACTGCCCTTATGTAAACGTAATAAACGTTATGTAAAGCAGATAAACACTTTAATAATTTAAGACTGAAATACCTAAAACTTCAACTTAAATAGGAAGTTTTGTTTCATAAAATTCTTAACTGAATTGAATCTATTCTTGTGCTTTTGTAGATCATCGAACTATAGAGCTGTATTCTCCTGATGGACTTCACAGTCTAGTACTAAGAGCAGGAAGTACTGCCCAATGTCAAGCGTGGGTATCCGGTCTAAGCTCGACACTTGCTGAGTCTACAGATCTAGCTTTAAATCGCGCCAATCGCTATACACATGAGGTACTTGAGGGCAAAGCGAGACATATGGGATGGCTGCTAAAACGGAATGGAAATGGGAATAATGATGGCAGTTTAAACAATTCTATCAAGGTAAAAAACTTCATATTCACTGCTTGAGGATCCTGTTTTGATTCGTTGGTAATAGACTAAATCAACTAAATATTTTTATGATGATTATTTTTACAGAGCCGTAGTCAAAGCACATCCTCCGATGGAGATGACACGTCCAGTAACTTATGGAGTCCGACTTTTGTCGTAATAACGGACAAAGAGTTAAGATTATACAACAGCCCACCTTGGTCAGTTGACGCGTGGGCGTCCCCATTTGAAAGTTGGCCGTTACTAACGACAAGGTAAAGTATATGTACATTCATCTTAATAATCTATATTTTAAAATAAACTTTGAATAAAACACAATTTTTTAATTTACTTTTCTCAGATTGGTTAGTTCAACTCATCGAACAAGTGCAAATACATCTCCAGCCGGTTACCGCGACATTTTAACGTTTCACATAAGAATCGGCACGCCAACAGGAATAGTGAATGTTGTTTTTCGAACAGAAACTCAAAAGGATTTGGCGGGCTGGGCTAGAAGCATTTTACAGTCTTCACATGACGCAGCAACTACACAAAAGGAATTGTCTTGTAGTAAGTTATAAAATAAAACTATTTTTTGTTTGTGGTCGCCGCCGTTAACAATGTTTCAAAAGAAATAATTAATCCAATAATATTATATTAGATCAATGAATCTCATCAGGGCTATTGGTGATGATACGAAATAATAAATGCAAAAGTTTCAATGATGTATTATTGCTTTTTCAGAATGCGGCTGGAAAGGTGAAATGTGCCAATTGAAAGTCCACTTTGAAGATGGTTTTACCCTGACTGAGTTACCAAAGTCTGAGAACGATAAGCCAAAAGTAATCTGGCAGTATTCATATACCCAGTTAAGAACATCAGCTGATGATGGAAATCGATTGTTGTGGTTGGATTTTGCTGCCGATGATGGAGAAAAAGTAAACCAGAAAATTAATTAAACCCTGTCTATAAAGGTATTATATTTTAATTCAAACTAACAGTTTTAATTAAATATATTTTTATTATAATTTTTAGGAATTGGATCTACACGGTTGCCCGAAGCCATTGGTCTTCATTATCCACACATTTTTATCCGCCAAAATCGCAAGAATGGGAATACTTGCCTGACAATCAAAGAATAACAACATGTATTACTCGACTAACTCCCTACCCAAAATTAGATCGTAATATATTAAAATGCAAAAAAAAATATTTAATAGAAAACTGTAAAAAACAAAAGCCAAAATCATCATTAGAAATACTATATCATTCGAACTAAATTAATCAATTATAATTGATTTAAATCGAACGTTTCGTTTGAATTAAACTGTAAGAGTATTTTTCAAAAAGAAAGGAGAGTTATTAATAAGTTCATAATATTATGTGCTCATCTAAAATAATTAACCATTTCAGTAAATAAAAAATACACAGTTGTAATAATTGTAATTTTATGTTTCAATTAAATGCATAATATTAAGAAGCTTAATTTCTTTTCAATAGAAATAGTAAAAATTATATCAATTTCGGTGCAAGAAACCAACCTTACTTGAATGCTATAAATATCAGCTAATATCAGTAATTAATTGTTTAAGTAACATTATTTATAACCCGAAAAATTCTCAAGATTCATGTTAATTTAGTATTAGGGTTTTAAAAGTAAATAATCTCAAATTAAATCAAATCAAAGAAACAGTGTGCCTTCCATTTACAATGTCGATATAATATATATTATATTACGTAATAGATTATTAGTAATTATTGTTTATATCAATCTTAGATAGATGTTAAAGGTCGTTAGGACATTGTAAAATACGCAAATTATTTGCTAGTATAATAAACAAGTATACTATCTTGACTTTTTAGCAATTTTGTATTAGCGATCACATAAAACTATTAATGTTTTTGCACCATTTTATATGCACCGTATAGACTAGTTTCAAAAATAATTATAAACGTTATAGTTTTTAATTAGTTTTAAGATATTCACGATCATGAGGGTCTTTTATATCAAGTTGTAGACTTTGAAACTTCTAACCACGTGTTTTTGTTTAAAAATTTGAATTAGTATTTAACTGAGTTTAATTAAAAGTTTATATTAAAAATTGATATAAAGTATTCAAGTTAAGCATTAACTATCAAAATAATCCAAAACGTCAAAGCAATAGCATCACATATATCATTACAACAGTTTAAAATATAGAATTATATGCTAAAGTAATTTGTAATTGATTAATGTTTAAATATTTAAACTTTAGATTTTTTTATCTATAATTATCTGCAATATTTAAGTCTAATTTATTCATTAAAAATACATAAATTTTGTGTGGTACCCCAAAACGAGAGAAGATTTTAAGATTGAAAGAAAATAAAAACGAAACTTTACTATTGACTATGTACTAATTGAAAACGAGTATTTATAGAGATTGTTTTTGCTATTAACTTAACTTACTATAAAAATTATTGCAATTTATTATATATTCTCATCATAATAATTGTTGTTAATTTTAAGTTGGTAGAAGCCAGAGGCATAATATAATAATAATAATAACTGTTGAGCAAACTTGTGATTGTGATGTAGATCTAGTATACAAAGCATATAGAGTAGGTAGCAATATCCCCATGAAAAAATCTAAAATAGATGACTATGTATTTGTAATAATATTTAATTATATTATACGTATTATAACTATTTAATGGTAGAATATGATAATAATATTGTTATGGAAAACAAAAGTAAAAAACTATATTCATTGAACAACATAAAAATTTGCCAGCTTTGCTAAACATTTTTGATTATCATCGCAAACGCATATAATATTTATGATCATACGAAAAATTCTTGCCAATCATATTATAACCATTTTATCAAAGAGGAAGTTATAACAGAAATATTTTACAATATTTAAATGCAACACACATTTTTTATGGATTTTAAATAATATGCAATGAATATAACAAAGTGTCAAACCAAGTCTATAAAAATAGTTAACCTATATCTAAATTTCGGAATCATCACGTGCAAAACATTATTTTCAATCATCAGCATTTTGGCTGTACAAATTATATAAATGTTTTTGTTTAAATCTCCAAACAAAAGTATCTCATAAACTGATAAAATGTTATTCAACTACGTGTTCGCGTCAAACTAAAAAGGATTAAATGAATGAAACATAAGTTTTGATGATATTTGGATATTCAGTGACCTACTGAAGACATTTTGTTTGTCACAGTAAACCACGTAAGTGACAATTTTTAAATCAGGATTAACTGAACATTTTTTAAAACTGTAGGAAATTTTCCCAAAATTATCAACATGTTTTCATACTTAAATCGTAGAAACAAATGGTTTGCAATCCTTAAGACTTTAGGTTTCTTTTATGTAGTTGTTTGTCTTCTGATAATTTACTCGGCAAATTTTGTTTACGAAAATGAAGAAGACGATCATTTTGAGAAACCGTTTTTAACTGATCTGGAGAATGTAACCAGCCCAAGCCCGGAATCATTTCAAATTACAACAGGTAAATTTTTAAAAATTGTGCAACGAACAAATAGACCTTAATTTTAAGAAAGTTTTGCTCTATTCCTGATTTTAGAGACGTATAATGAGCCGAAGTCATCTGAGCAAAGCAAACTGTCATTTTTAAACATCATGACAAACTTTCCATGGGAATCCTACAAATCTGCAGTTGAATCCAAAAATCATTCGGGAATTCAAGCTCACTCCACCGAGTTACTTCAAAAAATTATACCATTTTTGACGAAATCTCCACAGATTCTTTCAAATGATTCCTGTGTTCCCGGAGCACATCAAATATTAGAATTGACCCGTTTGATGTTATGCCGTCAACTAAAAAAGCCACGAAAGGTCGGAATACTTTTGCAATTTGGTTTTGATGTGGACACGTTGGAAATTCATCTTCACGAGTTGAATGATTTTGTAGACAAATTCTTCATTTTGGAATCAATTCATCCTCACAACTCTTATATTTCATCAAAACCACTAATCTGGGACTTGATAAAGTACGATGACAGATTTGCTAAATTTGTTGACAAAATAGTGTATTTTGTTGTGGATGATGCAGATTTAGCCAAAATAGATCCTGGAAATATTTGGTCAAGAGAATCACAACAGGAGTTTCTTCGATGGAAAAAGTTCTTGGAATGGAATAACGCCACAAAATATTTTAGTGAAACCGATTTGTTAGGTGATTAATCATTTATTAAAATTACACTTAAAATTTATATCGAGTTTAACACATTATATTAAAATAGGTTTTGGTGATGTTGATGAAATCCCCAGTCGTGAAAACGTGTTCCTTCTAAAATCCTGTCAAATTCAAACCGACTCTGTTGACATTGGAATCTGGTTTCCTATGAATGGCTTGGACACCGTTTTTAGAACAGATTTTCCTGTAAGAGGTCACCCCTACACATTAGGAGATCCCACTTTTTGGACTTTAGCCAGTGCTAAAAATTACTTCAAAGTTACTGGAAAGACGCCAACAAGAATGCGAGGTCAAAGTGCTGGATATCTTTTGGGTGGAGCTCATCTATCAAGATATGCGTATCCCCCATTTCAAATGGCAAAATATTTAACGGCTACAGAAAGTGACTTGAAAAATCTTAAATTGGTTGTTGAGGTCGGCATGTTATATAAACAAGGAAATATCATAGATGCTGAAGGAAAGTTGAGTACTTTACCGGGAAATGTAGGATTAGTAAGGATTCAAGATTTAGAAGTTTTTAGAACAAATTATGAGACAGAAGCAAATTCTATTGTGAAAATACCATGGTTTTTAAATTGTAATCGGGAAAGATATCCGGGTTATGATCAAAAGTATGATTCCAGACTGGACATGATATAGCACAGTAGTACTTATTTTAGAACTTTTTGTTTTTTTGCTTTCTACATTCTACTTATTTTACAAATTGTATTCCTGAACAATATAAAAGCCAAACATTGCAGTTATTTTACAGCATTGGCAAGTGTAAATCAAACACAATATAAATCAGCAATAATTTGTCGTCATATGAAGATATCGATGATATCGTTATTAAAAAATTTATTAAAAACCCCTTTTATCTACCATGTTTTCCTATCAGAAGCATAACATTTACACTGAGATTAATTGCAACATTCAGGCAGTTTAAGGGAGTCAGTTCTTCAATAAAGTTTGTGGACCCGAATGTAACTTTCAATGGGCTAAAGGACTTGTAAAACTTTTGTTCCCATTTTCTCTACTTTCTATTTACTAAAACGCTATGGTTTTGTTTTTGCATTTTCAAAATATTTTTTGAACTACCAAAAATTGCCGCCATTCCTCCAAACACGAAAATGAGTATAAATACACTTTGAACAAAGAGTACAGATATAGTAGCTTGTAAAAACAGGTCTTCTGTGGGAATTTTTACAAATATGATCACCCCAAAAGCAGAAACACAAATTGCACAGCAAATTTCTCGAAATAATACGGATTGATTTACTTGGTTCATAATTTGTGTCAGTGTTTGTATATGTCTAAATATGAGCCTTTTTTTTGTATATGTCTAAGGTGTTTGTTGGTCTCAAAATGTAAACTTCTTTGAACCTGAAATAGAAAAATTGACAAATAAAAGCGTAGTAAGTTATTCTTAATTTTAGCCCAATATTGAAATAGAACTGAGTGTCTCCATAGACTATCAATTGGAGGTTGTCCCGATGTTAGCAAAATTAAAAATTAACGGCACTTTTATAATCAATACATAAAAATCATTTTTGTGAATTCAAAATTGATTTGTGATTTCAAAAATTGCCCGGGGGGGCTCGTTGGAAATTTAATTTCGCTACTATCGAGACAACCACTAATTGTAAATTATCCGTTAAAGCCCGTTACCCATTAAACTCCATTTTACCAGTTAATGCCAGATATGCACACTGGTTTAAATGGGCTTTGGAAAACCAGTTTTTATCCGGGTTATAATTTATAATGGACCCACTTAGCACCTCGTATAGGCAGGTTTTAGTGGGTACCGGGGTTGATCATTGTAATATTTAAAATGTAAAAGCGCTCATTTTCTATTACTTAATTTCACTGCATGCATTTTTATATAGTCCATTAAAACCCATATTACTCGTTAAAACCCGAGAGTGTCTGAATGCCGCTAATTGGTTGCCCATGGAGTCACTCAGCTTAATTTAATATATACCATCTGTACCAGCTTAAATTATCCTTTATTGTCAACGTTGACAAGATTTGAAAACAATTGCATCAAAAAATAGTAACTTCCAAAGCAATCGCGATCGCTCCATAATTAAAACACAGGACCACGCATTTCCCTATAAATTGTAGCAGCCACTGAAACGTTTCATAGTATTTGCCACAGTTTAGAAGCCAGTATCCAACCAAAGATGGTTTACAAGGATTTTGCCAATGAATTCCAAACACTAAAAAGAATGGATATATATTTCCCGAAGCAATAAACGCATAAGCCGTACAAATGTTTGCCTTTTCTTGTAACGACCTTTGATAAAATTGTTTTGGTATTTTTTCATGCATTTTATCAAACTGTATCAATCCATTGATAGATTCAACAGTTTCCGATAAATTCATGGAAACCAAGTAGAAATATTGAGAAATAATATAATTACAAAAAAACGTAAATCCAAGAGAGTACAATCTCTCCAATTTCATGTCGCCTACATTTACTACCAGAATAAAATTTTGTAGAGAAACACGTTTGTACGAAAAGCATTAAAAGCGTTGCACGATGGAGATAATAGCTAACAGTTAGACGCTTTTTGGAAGTGTTGTCGTTTCGAAGATGGAGCTTTTTATCAATTCTACCGCTTGTTTTTCCGGGCGTTTTGTCGGTAACCCATTCCAAAGGTAAGGACTGGTAAAAGCTACCAGAAATGAGTCGATTCGTTCCAAAAATTATGAAAATTTCTGCCATGGCGATTTGAATAGTTGGAAAAGGTCTCTAATTAATAACTCATACAAATAAAAAGATGGTTTCACAACAGATTTTAAGTAGAATCACTACCTGTGTATACGTTTGATAGAAATACTGAGCTGCTGTGCAAATTTTAATAATAATAATATGTTTCAATCGATTCTTGTTGACACTTAGATTAGATAAAAGATAACATTACAAACCTTAAATAAAAATTAAATTACAAAATCATCACAACAGTCTATGTAATGTCTTTATTTATTTAAACTAGATGTAGGTACATAGTTTGTCCAGAATATTAAATAAACATTTATAACAATAAAATCGGGTTGCTTATGCAAAACAAAAAGACTGCAAACATAATAATAAATTGATTTCCTCAAAATTTGTTTATTCAAATTTTAAAATGAATATTACACCCGAGAGTTTCCTTCAAGGTTATAATACATCTGCGGAGAAGGAAGCAAATAATTATAATTTGAGTATATGTTGTACCGACCAATCCAATGCTCTATAATAATAATAATAATATGTTTGGAATTATTTGCTTTTAGAAATTACGCTGTCTTTGTAATATGTTAATTTTAAGTTTCGATCAAATAATGTAAATGATTTAAATTTTGCTATACCATCATAGTTTCTATAAAGCCCATACATGTTTAGCTTTTTACATGTTGACTTTAATAAACACTAAGCTTTGTAATAACTGTGAACCAGTGCCTTTACAAATTAACCGAAAGAAATTAATAAATACCAAGTAAGCACATAATATATAATTAAGGATGAAGTCAACCCTTTTCCTGCTGCTGTTTAAATATTTATAGTAAAGACAATACAAATTCTTATATTTTTTAAGATTTTAAAATTAATCATACAATATATTTCGTTATTTTTGCAATCTAGATTTGGAGAAAACCGTTAGAAAATACCTTGATTGTTACGATTTACAATACTCTACGTTTTAATTTAAACTCAAATAATGTTTTCTTGACAAATACGTAGTATTTACATGGCACAATCATCTGGTAATGGTATTATAATATATATAAAATATATATAATATATATAAATATTATGACGTCACATTATGAACCAGATTTTTAAATATTTTGGTAATGTAATCGGAAAAAGTGTTCAGGTTTTGATAAAACAAATGAATCCAGCCTGGACGTAGTATAGGATAATAACAGATGTAAATTGCACTACTGGTACTTATTTTAAAGCTACATATTTATTGGTTTCGAGTATTTAATTCATTACGCAGTATCTTATCATTATATATATTACCTTATTAATAAATATAAGAAAACCAATTATTTATCAACCAGGTTTTCCTATCAATAGCATAACGTTTACACTGAGATTAATTGCAACATTTAGGCAGTTTAAGGGAGTCAGTTCTTCAATAAAGTTGGTAGACCCAAACGTAACTTTAAACGGACTGAAAGACTTGTAAAACTTTTGTTCCCATTTTCTCTCCTTTCTACTTACTAAAATGCCATAGTTTTGTTTTTGCATTGCTAAAGTACTTTGTGAACTTCCAAAAACTGCTGCCATTCCTCCAAATGTAAAAATGAGCAAGAATATACACTGAACTAGGAGTAAAGAAATAGTAGCTTGCAGAATCAAGTCTTTTGTGGGAACTTTTACTAATATGGTCATCCCAAAAGCAGAAACACAAATTACACAGCATATCTGTCGAAGTAAAATGGATTGATTTACCAGGTTCATAATTTGTGTCAGTGTTTGTATGTGTCTCAAAATGAGTCCTTTTTGAAATATGTCTGAGGTCTTTATCGGTTTCAGAATGTAAACTTTTCTGAACCTAAAATAATAAAAAATAAAATATGAGCTTAGCAAATTCTTATTGATTTCATTTCAATATGGATATGTTGATGAATTTATATTATAAGTTGAGTCACCAGCTTAAATTATCCTTTATTGCCAGCGTTGACAAAATTTGAAAACAACTTCCAAAAATTGAAACTTCCATACCGATTGCCGTCACAAAATAATTGAGACACAAGACCCCACATGTTTCTGTAAATTGTAGCAGGCGCTGAAACGTTTTATAATATCTGCCACAGTTGAGAAGCCAATATCCAACCAAAGAAGGTTTACATGGATTTTGCCAATGAATACCAAACACAAAAAATATTGGATAAAAATTTCCCAACGTAATGATTGCATATACCGCTAATATGTTTGCCATCTCTTGTATTGATCTTTGGACAAATTTCTTTGGTGTTTTCCTATGAATTCTATCAAACTGTATCAATCCGTTAATAAAATCAACAGTTTCTGATAAATTATGAGAAACCAAGTACAAAAACTGTGAAAAAATGTAGGAACAAAATACGTAAATCCAAGATAGTACAGCGTCACCAGTATTTTGTTCTTTAGATTTAGCATCAAATTGTGATTTCGTGGAGAGACAAGTTTGTACAAAAAGTATGAGAAGTGTTGCTCGATGAAGATAATAGCTAGCCGTTAGTTTTGCTTTGAAATTATTATCAGATTGAAGTCGGAGTCTTTTTTGAAGTGGAATTTTATTTTTTTCCGGGTTTTTAACAGTAAGACTGACCCATTCTAAAGGTAAGGATTGGTAAAAGCTACCAGAAATAAGTCGATTCGTTCCAAAAATTTTAACAATTTCTGCCATATTTCTTTGTTCACTTTTAAAATTTAAGTAAACCTTTGACAATATTTATTTCCAGTGATTACATATAAAGTATAGATAGACGTTGTAATAACTAACTCCGTTACAGTTTGCCAGGCTTGTGGAGCTTTTGGAAAATTCTTTATAATATTCCGAATTAGGAAAAAATGTATGCTTATAATTTTGAAATAAATAAATATAAAGTAAACAGTTACAGTAATTAAATCAATTAGCTTATACAAAGGTAAATACAAGAATATCTGAGATTTAGAAATAATAATAATTCAAGATATAATTGAAAGACTCAGTTACATCTGATTAAAAAAATAATATACTTTGGGTTTAATCCCTGGCAGCATCTTTTAAGTATTTGACGTCTTCTTCAAATAAAACATTGATAAAATATATGTAACCAAATGTTCAAAAACAAACTTTTGTAGAAAGACTTCAACAAGTACTCATGTCGTTTCAAATGTAAAATATACAAAATATTTAATTATTTAAGACATCGTGGAGTTAAAACAAAATTATAGTTTTCAGATCAGCGTTTTGTTATTATTTGTTTGATCACAACGCATATATATTTTGAAATTTTCGGTTATAGAAAATATAATAAAATGAACAGATGCTACATAATGATAATTATTAATTACTACTTCAAATACTTTCTTATAACGTAATTATACGTATTTTTGGTAATGTGACTTAATTTTCAATTGAACTAATACATTTTTGTATTTAAACGTCATGAAATTTAGAGATTCTACCTTTTTGTATGAATTTGAGTATTTTCGTGTAAACTGAAAGATAACAATCAATGCTGGTAAAAACAAATTATTTTGTTCAAGTATTTGTTGATGATATCAGCCCTTCTCGTGCTGCTGTTTAACTCCAAACCTTTGGATTTTGAAAACAAATATAAAAAGTGTGTCGATGACATTCAAGATGATGATGAAGATGATTCAATAAGATTATCATTTAACGGTTTTGGATGTTACTTAGTAATTCTTTAAAACAAGTAGTGAATTCTAAGATGATTTTGATTAGGTAGCACATAGTTTATGAAAATGGAGATCGATAATCACAAATCCGAAAAAATCCCTCTGGGGTCTGGGAATCGTTCCATGTAAAGAGGAATTTACACTAACATTTTATTATGTACATTTACTCAGCATATTATACATTATAAAGATATTTAAGATAGTTTACATTTAACAAGTTAGAATAGCACAATTTTAAGTAGAATCCAAAGGTTCTATGTAATTTATATTATATACTTTGTAAATCTGTGATGACCAGATTGTTATTGCGTCAAATAACCTGGGATATGAAATTTATAATTCAATATTTCATACAGAAAAACGCAAAAAGAACATAATGATAGGCAAACCCAGATAACTAGAAAACCGATCCATCTATTAAAATCAATAAAGTCAGAATTCAAGGTCTCCATTTCCTTCGGCGAAAGTTTATGATAAAATAAATATCCTATATCCGCTCATCAGCTCCACTGATAAATAAATCCAGAATCTACTAAATACTGAATTGTTTTCATTATGAACTGTCAATTTTTAGTAGTAATTTTCAATGTTTCAGTTTTAGACGAAATCAGTATGGAAGAATGAAACAGTGATCGTTTACATCACCAGAATCACTCCCAAAATGATACCTTGTCCTTGAATTAACACTGAAATCCGTCATGAACAAAAGCATTTTTGTTGTGTTTAGAGTAATTGCCCAAAAGCACAGATAACAACTTTGGAAAAGTATAGTTTGCATGTTCATAAATAAATGTTTGATTGATTCAAGCCAATTCTTTATTGATCTCGAAATCAAATTTCAATATTTGTTTAGAACTTTTATTAAATATCCGTTACTGGATATTTTATAATCTTGAATTAATAGCTCTGTCAGCGTTTCAAGTTGCTCAGGTTTTGTAACAACAGTGACTAAACTCAGTAAATTGTTCTCATAAAATATACACAAAAACATTGCATTAAGTACAAAAAGTAGTTTCAAAACTTTATTTAGATTACTAACGAGGTTATAACATTTCCAGATTGCAAAGTTTTGAGACATAATATTTGCTGGCAACAAACAATATAAAACTCAAAAACTCCATTCAAATGGACTTTACCAACGAAAAAGCATATCTTCAAATTATCATTGGGCAATCCGCTTGTCACAGTAGTGTATAATGGAAGATGAAAAATGAGAAAACATGGACTGATCAAAACCAGTTACTGGATGATTTTTGTATGTACCAAAATCTATTGCTGGAACAATATGTTCCTGATACGGATATAGTACACCAATTTGATATTTAAGCAAGCTTTTGAATGAAAAATCTTGAAAATCAATGGAACAAGTAAAAACTTGAGAGAGAATAATGGGTGATCTTATATGGGTTTGGCAGTGTAGTGATAATTGCTAGCCTCCTTTTACACCATGCCGTAGATTTATTTGTTCATTTGTTGGATCCTCAAATTGAAAGGTTGTTCCCACCACTGCAGGAACAGATTTACCGTAGTAATTGCTCATTAGTAAAAACTTATATTTTTGCAGGTTTTGTAGAACTTCTGAGAGTTTTAAATTTTTTGTTGTTGTTTTAAGAGAATTTATAACTTTTATTTGCGTTTATAGCAATGCTCGATGACATCACAGTTGGATTGTAGTTTGTGTAGCAGTTGCTGAATTTGACAATTAATTTAAGGACGGGAAAATTTGCTAACCTCATATTTTTATTATCAAATTCTTTATTGCAATCTCCAAAAAATACAAAAATGGATGTTGCAGGAGAATATTGAGCTCTTATAATGGTTTTGAAAGTGTCGTTGATTTGATTTCCGGATTTTACAGGACAAGATATTATATTGTAGAAGGAGAAATACCGTCGAAAATGTGCTATCATTTGTTTTTGCAAAGAAACATTACCATTGTAGATTTGGTAACCAGAATAAAACTTGAAATTTGGTGAAGAAATACTGTTTAGACTATTCAGCGTAAATTTGCAAAAAATAACCGTATAACTTTCAGATTATATTGAAAATACTTTTATAATATTTTTCAACTTATAACTATAAGAAGGATATTCTGAGCAATATGTTGGTGCGCTGATAATTATAATAAAGGTTAAAACTACAGCAAGCAAGTAGCTTATTAGTTTCGTATACATTTTTTATGTGTCCATGGTAATTAAAATGTTATTAAAGACTTTCAATAAATAGTAAAAATATTTTGTGACGTTTTCAAAAACACTGTTGCTGACTATTGCTCACTGAATTATTTTCTTGAGCTTTGTAATATGCTTTGGACAGTAAAATTTTAAAAAATAAAGAAAGTTTACGAGAGCAAATAACATCACTACGCATCTAAAAAGATTAGTATTTAAAATCGCCTTTCTCATAAATTCAGTTTTGTGGAATGTATTGTTGTTGCAATTTAACCAAACTTATTATTATGTTATTTAAACTAAATTACAAGTTCAAGCTAATAAAAGGTTTTCTTTAAATGCAATGTCAGACATGCATGGAAAAGACGTAACCATTGTTAATAGGCTTTATTTTTTAACGACAGAAGGTGTCCGTTCGCTTTGCCCACAATGAAGTAGTGTGAAGAGCAAAGCATTGAAAAAACGCATGTATTTTCTCTATGCTGCCTAAGTTTTGCAAAACCCGCCATCGAAAACTGATTGAATTTGCAAAATAAAATAAAAATTAGATAATAAAATAGACATATCTATCATAAAAAAGCACTTTGAGTCTAACTATCTCATTAGCTTTGCGATTAAATGCGAATTAAAGGACCTTTAGAAACCGTAAGTTTTGTCAATTTAACCTAATGTAAATCACTGCTTACCTTTTAGCCTAAAAGTCTGATTATGTTGTGCTTAGGTAAAATTAGTTAACATTTTCAGAAACTTAATGATTTTTTAAACATCACTATGACTTTCAGGATTTGCTGTAAATCATCAGGAAGCTGTTAATTGCTCAGTTAGTAGTTAAAGCACTTTAAGTGGATTCAAGGGCTAGGCGAGCACTGCATGATCTCTATAGGAAGCAAATTACTTGCTTACAAAAACCTGTAGCTCCCTTCCGCCGGAGCAACAAAAAACATCATTATGATCATGGTCATTCTAGCGCGGTAAAGCCATTCAGTCGTTTTTGGTATCTTGGTGAGAATTCAAACTACTCATTTTGTAATGCTTTACATTGTTACATGAACAATGCTACGAGCATCATCTCTGCATTAAAGGTTTTCCAGTTTATTAAATTTCTAAATAACTCATTCAACACAAAAGACTTTTTCACAACAAAATACTTTTTAACGATATATTTATATATTTGTACATAATAATTGTAGTTGCAGAAAAAAGCTTTTTGCTTGTAAAATCTATAATAATGTATTGACAACAGTAATATTTTTACAATGAACAATATGCCAAACAATTATTTAAAAACTGTTAAATGTTTAGTAATAACTTTAAAGATAAGCTTGTTTATCTGCCAGTTCTCCCTATCAGCAGCATAATGTTTACGCTCAAGTTATTTGCAAAATTTAGACAATTTAGAGGAGTCAGTTCTTCAATAAAATTTGTAGAACCAAATGTTATTTTCAATGGACTAAACGATTTATAAAATTTCCTTTCCCATATTCTCTGTTTTATAATCACCAGTGTTGACTCATTTAATTTTTGTGTTTCTAAAATATCAGTTGAACTTGTGAAAATTGCAGCCATTCCACCAAATATAAATATCATCAAAAGAATTGCTTCTACGAGAAACACAAAAGTTGCTGCTTTTAAAACTAAGCTTTCTGATGTAACTTTCACCAAAATATTAATTGAAAAGGCAAAAATTCCAATGACAACCCCGATTAGCCGAAGCAGTAAATTTTCATTATTTTGGTTCATCATATTGGTTAAAACTTGTATGTGTCTCAATATCAATCCTTTCTCATATATAGATATGTCGGAAACGGGAGAGATAGTCGATTTAAACCTGCAGTAAAAAATAATTTTGTATGTTAATTATCTTTAGTAGGCTAACTTCTATTTAATTATACTTTAAGTTTACAACAACAAAAAACAAATAATTCACATACCAAACCAGATTTTCTTTAAGAATTAGTGATGTTAAGATTTGAAAACAACCACATCCAAACATTGCAGCTTCGCAAGCAATTGAGTATATCCAATAATTAAAACCAAGAACTCCAAGTCTTGCTATAATTTCTGTCACTATTTGACAGCTTTCTTTGACTTCGCCACAGTTAAGAAGCCAATAACCCGCTAATGAAGGCTTACATGGGTCATGCAAATGAACACCAACAACTAAAAATATCGGTGACATGGTACTTGACAAAATAAGCCCGTACACTGTTAGAATGCTTGTCATTCCTAGTATAGACCTACGTAAAAACGTTTTTGCATTTTTCTCTTGCATTTGATCAAATTGAATTAATGCATTGATTAATTCAACGATTTCTGGTAGATTCTTGGAATTTAGAAACAAAAGCTGTGAAAGAATGTAATTAGAAAAAACATAAATCCAAGCAAGCACAACATTTTTAATTTCTTGTTGTTGTCGCTTACTATCAAAAAGTGACTTGGCAGACAAGCATGCTTGAATTAAAATTGTGAGAAATATCGTCTGATGAATATAGTAATATGTAATTAGTCTACTTTTGGCTCGTTTGTCGTTTTTCAGGAACAGCCGTATCTGAAGAGGATCTACACTTTTGCCAACTGTTACCCATTCCAGAGGCAACGACTGGTGAATCTGGCCAGAAATAAGACGTTTGGCTCTGAAAATTGTCAATATCTCGACCA
>JAQFYG010001765.1:0-17334 GCA_034694325.1 Entomobrya corticalis | reverse complement strand
CGATCGTCAACCGTCCAAAATCATAAGATAGCTACACAATATGGCATAAAATGACAAAGTTTAGTCAAAATTGACAGAATTGGCCAAAATAGGTCAGAATAGACAGGAATGACCGAAATTGTTCAGAATTGACAGGAATGGGAAAAATTGGTTAAAAGTGACCGAAATGGTCAAAATCGGTCAAAATATACACAAATGACCAAATTTAACAGAAATGACCAAAATCAGTCTAACTTGACATGAAAAGCCAAAATCAGTCAAAATAAATATGAATGGCCAAAACCGGTCAGGAAATACAGAATTAACCATAGTTTGTCAGAGTTGACCAGATACGGTCAGAATTGACAGAAATGAACAAAGCCAGTCATAACTGACAGGAATGTACAAAATCGGTCAGAATTGACAGGAATGATCAAAATCAGTCCAAATTGGCTGGAATGACTAAATCGGTCAAAATTGACTGGAAGGACCAAAGTCAGTCATAATTGACAGAAATGACCAAAATCGGTCAATAATAAAAAAGACTCACCGTTCTAATAATGTGGATCCTGCCTGTGGATGCTAGGGCTGGGATATACCTTGCTTGGCTGCCCTCAGGATTCTAGAGGATGAATGGATTTTCCTTGAAACTGAAATTTAAATAACATAATATTTAGAATGGACATTTTGAATTTTTAAATTCATCACCATCATAGCAAGCAAGCTTTACGAGTAAGAGTAAAAACGAATTTGTTATTATGAGAAAAATTACATTTCAAAATACGTAAAGGCACAAAGTAAACGGCACAAAGCACTACTTCGTCTCAGAGAGATATTTTTCTTCTTTTTATGCTTTTATGTTTGGACAACAAATCAGCTCAAAGTTGAATTTTCAACTTATCAGGAAAGCCTGGAACTTGTTCTCTTTCTTCTACTAAAATATAAAATGTTGAAGAGCAGCTACAACAAAGCATAAAGTGCTTGTAGTGAGAGAAAACAAAGAAAACAAAGGGAAGCAAGGGCCACGTGCCTTCGTCAGCCATCATCGTCATCATCACAATTGGATAAAGTGAGCCAACAATAAATGCATCTGTTGGTTCATTTAATATAATCGTTTGCTGTTTCGTTTGTTGTTAAGAAGTCATAGAAAAAACAGTTCAGAAAACTGACAAAGAAAAAGTTCCTTTCACAACAGTAAACAATGGTTGACCCTACACCTGAACCTACACCTGAACATGGGAGATGCCAGCTTCATATCCATTCCTTTTCTACAAGATCCAATTTACACAGTGGCAAAAGTTTCAGCCGCTAATGGTCAAATTCATAGTGGTGCACCAGTCACAATAAAGATGATTGCAAAATGGAACGCAAATCTTGCATTTGAACAAGTTGACACAGTTGATCTGCCATTTAAGCTTGATTCTTGGAATCGTGCCGTCGATGTGTTGGTGGCTGCCGGAGTGTCCATTAAAAAGGCTCGTCGATTAGTTATTCCACAAAACTTTCCACTTATTGTTGAGCTTGTGAACGGAGTAGTTCACTCTTTCATTGACAACGTTGTGTGTGAGAGCCTTGAAAAGATTCCCTTGATAAAACAACACCTCATCCCATATATTTCGTACTCCACCACCAACAATAGTGTACCGAACAGCAAAAAGTGCAATCGCAGCGGTATTTCAAGCGTTTCAAACCCCAACAACAACACAGTTTCTCAAAGTGCTGAAAGCCAAGCTGTGAAAGATGGTGAGATGACTGCTGGATTTGATTTGACAACTTCCCATACACAGAAAAAGCCAGCCACCAGAATCTCACCACCAACCATGGACATGCAAGTTGCAGGACCATCCAACCGTCCTCCAAATCGACAGCAAGCAAATAATTCCAGTGCCACTCCAAACACTTCCCCAGTTTCTCATGAAGATATGATGGCGGCTATAGCAACTGTACACACCTTTTTCAACAACAACCTCATGGATTTTTTCACCATTTCTGGGGACAAAGCAGCCAAAAACCATCCCAAAGATGTACCAAACCGAGGTTCAGTTGTGTACAGCCATTCCCAGTTTCATAAAAAGGGTGGGCTACGTGAGACCAACATCACAAAAATGAAATGCTACTTTTTTGGTGAAGACAAGAGAAACTGTAATGTGTACATCTACAAGACAAAGAATAAGTATACTGTTCCATTTTCACTTCGGCAAGGGGGCAGCATTTTCAAAATGATCATTTTGACAATGATTGACGCATTAAAATAGGCGGCATCAGGCGAGTTGGAGCATGAGAAATGGGTCGCCGCCAATTTTGATGAATCGGACTGGGAGCTGGTCATACAAGCAGCCGACCAACAGTTTGCCGCAAGAATGCGTTTCCTTGGACAGCAGTAATATGTGCTTCAAGTATTTTAATTTAGCATTAAGATGAAAAATGTAGTTTTTTAGATTTTTAAAGTTAAAAAGCTTGTTCTTAAGGGTATATTGGCATTTTAAATTGTTTAAAATTAGTTAATATAATTTGATATATTTACTTGTTATTGTTTTTAAATCATTTGTTTTGTTTCAAAGAGTTTGTTTTAAATTAAAGTTTGTTCGATGATTTTTTGCTATATAATGGTATAATTTTAATACAGTATTTAGAGAATTACTCATTTGATATATTACTTTATAATGGTAGATGTACATACTACGACCATGTCAAAAAATTTTTGGAAAATGTATAAAGATTATGTACAAAATATTATAATTCTTGCTCTACTCCCTCTTTCTACTCTTTTTTTCTTTCGTTGCTCGTGAGTCATGTTGTTATCACAGTTCGTACATCCTTTCCAACCACTCTCTCATGCATCTAACTTTAAGTCGTATTCAAATCCTTCTCGCTCTTCCTTCACAGTCCACAGTCTCCACAAAGCATTTGTGTTCTCAGCAGTTTAAAATTTTTTTTTGAAAAGTCTCATATCTTTACACTTTTTAGTTTAAATATTTTAAAATATTGCATCAATCATACAATAGTAACACTCCCACTCGATGATGAGATGGGTAAAAAATTGCATTCCTATTCTTTGTGTAATCTCTCTTCATCATAATAATACGCCGAAAAAGTGCTTTATACCATCGTTGATATATTACAATACATATATTTGCGTGCAGTGGTGGAACTTCAGGCTAATAACACAGGAGATCAATACAATTTTTAGCCTCTCATCCTATCTTTATCTACATGTTCAATCAAGAAATGGATTACATCTGTTCTTTTGCTCGTGCTCTTTTCTCGAATTATTGCTTTGGTAGTGTGGTCATCCACCAAAGCATCTATTCCACCACCACCATCGCCTATTCCGTTTCCACTTGGTCCATCTGTTGCTACGATTCGAGTATGAAAATTTCATCATCATCGTCGCATAGATTATTATCCATCATTTTCTTTTCTTCTCTTATTTTTTTCATTTCTAAAATACAGCTTCTTCCACAAAATGCAACAAATATTACTATGCATGGTTTTTGACAAGAATCAGCTTGAATACACGCAACTTATGTGCCTTCGCCAAATCCCCACTACATTTAAATTCATGCTTCAAGTTGTTGACGTTGGCAACTTTAGTAATTTTATTTGGGGTTTTGATGTTCCCGGATGCGGTTATATAATAATCGGGGAACATTCCTCATAGAAAAGATAGTATGATTTCCTCATCAGGAGCCCATAAAGGTACCTCCTGAGGAGTGCTTAAATGAAGAGAGAGATGTTGCTGCTGGGATTTGTAGTAGAGAACTGCTTAACTTTATTAAAGTGTTAATTAGATTTTATAGTTATGGTAACCATTGTCATGGTTACCTTAAATAGTTAAATAAGTGGTGGTGGTAGTGGTAAATGTGATGTGATGATGAAGACGATGATGGCGATGAGGAAGTCAGAGGGTGAAACGGAGGAGAGGGTGGCTGCAAAAGTGGTGGCCAATGCCCTATTGTAGACTTGGGTATACCCCACTTTTTACATAAAAATGTGGTCCAAAATAGCCACGAAAGCAACTAGTTAATTAAACAGTAATGGAAATAAACCTCAATAAAAATATAGCCTGTTTAGAGAGGCATTATTGAATCATTAGTTAAGAATGTAATTTTATAAGTTTACTTTAAACAACATTCATATCCACAAATTTCCACTACAACTTTATTTATTTTTTAGCAAACACATAACATCATGCAATTATCGCCTTATCGAGGCAGGCCGCTGAGATCATGTTTCGACTTGTCAACAAATATCCACTTCCCCACCACCACACTTATGTCAGCTCATGCTGTAATGAGAGTAAGGGTCTTATAAACAAAGAAGGTGAAGAGGTAGAGAGAGAGAGAGAGAGAGAGAAATGAAATGAAAAACATAAGACAAAAGTGCTGATTATTATTTTTAGAAAGCAGCTGCATCGGGCAACGAGTACCTATCATTGATTATAATGTATATCTTAATTTTACAAAATGAGATGATGGTGTTTACGTTTTTTCTCTTTCTGATATAAAGTTATCCAATTTTTTCCAAACTCGTCATTTTTTAAGAGACTGAAATATTATTCAGTAGCATTTTCGTAAATGATGGATCAAGTCAAAAGCACACTTTGGGAAAAGAGTTGATATTGTGCATCAATCCTAAACCAAAAATTTAAAAATAACAACTTGCATAAAAATACTTTTTAAATCCGAAACTGGCATACAGACAAACTTATTGTCATTGTCGAACTCGTGTACAAAGACACCATTTTATTATTTCCTACCTAATTGCATACAAAAAGGAGAAAAAGGCTTTACATTAGAGGCATAATGAGATTTATATATTTACTTTGTGTGCTGGTCAGTGTGACTGCTGTTGATCAGGGAATTTGTGTAACAAAAGAAGACGACTGACAATAATGTCTTTTTGTAACGAGTGGACGGGCTCGTACCATCACACCAATCATCAAACTGGAAAACTTTGACTTTGAAGGCAACAAAAAAAAATTTAGTGTAAAACAGTGGATTCTTTGCTGGAGAAGAGAATTTCTACTTCACTAGCTCCCAATAACAAAACAATGGAGAATGCTATCCGATTTCATAAAAACGCATCCGTGATCATCATAATAAATAATCCAGCTCCTCTTTTGGAAGCGAAATTGAATGAAAATGATCCATTATCCTCACGGGATGAAAATTAAAAGTAAAGAAGCGATCGCATCTAATTAGCCTATTCAATCCGTCAATGATGATGTTGGAATCATAAAAAAGCTACCTAGTAAAAATATGCAAAACCAACTATCATCGTTGGAAGAAGAACCCAAAAAGTAAACAGCAGCTATCTCTGAGTCAACAATGGAATCAGCAGAGAATAAGAATGATGCTTTTTCTGCAATTCCGTTACCTAATTCACCAGAATCAAAAGATCAACAAGGCTGAATGCGGGTGGAGGATGAAGGGAGAAGAGAACCAGTTTTTAATCTGTCTAATCATCACCTCTCGTCAACAATGGACTTTACAAACACGACTGCTCCAGCAGCAGCAGCGGTCCAGTCAGCCAACAACATGATGACTTTAACTACAATTGTTGATGCACACAAGACAAAGGCAAAGGGAACATGTGAAAACTGCTATTCCAATATCATAATCATGAGCTCTCATCATCATTCTTTGACTGCAGCGTGAGTTTAATAACATTTTATTATTTTTATGCATTAGGTTGTTTTTAGTTTAATTGTATTTTGAATAAAAATTGTTCGTTTACGCAGAAGAAGGAAAAATTTGAAAATCGGATAGAAAACTCAATTTGTACCGGTTTGCGGCTTTTGGATCGATGTATTCCAACCATTACTGAAGCGGAATCACTGACAAGAAATGCGATTCTCTTCACAAAAAAGTCTGCGAATCCTTCAACAGGTATATCGTCTTCCAAAACACTATTCCAAAATGATGTAAACGTGGCTTCTGCAGACTCTCCTTCCTTCAGTTCGATGGTTTTGTAGTAATAAGTTATTGAGTATCCATCCTCTAACGTATGAATATAAACTATTAACAGTGAAATATTTCTTTTTGTTGTAGAAGTGTCAACAATAAGTGAAAATGGCTCACTGTTTTTCACAAGTTACTTTAACATAGTAACATGCATCACCTCAAATATTGTTGTTCTAAAAGTAGCACTTTTTTTTGTAAAATGATAGGAACTAAAGTCAACTCCATTTATTTTTTGCAAGTTTACAAGATTTTCATGATACATGAATGGAGTTTTGGTTTGAACTTCGGTAAAAATTGTTTGAATCATCGTCATTGTAGGTTGTAAAACCAATGCATATTCTTTTTCGGCATCATATTTCACTTGTTCTCTTTCCTCTAGCATTTTGCACTAGCTAACTGGTATTGAAAATGCATGGCCGAGTTGTGCATACCATCGGCTTCATGGTCTCTTTTTTTCCGAATTCTTACTCTGTCTCTTATTGTAAAAACCTGCTGGTGTCATGATGGCGTTTTTGCAAATGACATTTCCCATTTCATCATCGAAAAAAGCTAGACATGCAGCACAATGGAACGTAATGGGTTTTCCGACGTCATCTATTCTTCAAATTTTTAACCAAGATGTAACATCTTTTCTTGTAATAAGTTCCCCTGCATTTGGAAGGTGAGGGCTCCCGTTGTTGTTTTAAGTGTTATCCCAAGATGAACCACTGATAAGTGGTTGCTGAGGCTCTAAACCGCTTTCTTCAATTTCCGAATTTTCAATTGATAGTTCCATTGCTTCATCGGCGCAAGTGATTGGATTTTGGTTTAATACCCTCCTGTTGGCATACAAGTTTTCGCGGGTTTCCGCCAAACGGGATTCACTGATGAGCCCGTAACGTTCCTGTGTAACTTCTGGATGGTTACCTGAACAGGTGGGTAGTACATCTGGTGGAATGTGGTGTACATTTGCTATCTCAGTTACTACATCTTCTATAAAAATGCTCTCACTCCTTTGCAGGGATTATCTTTCCCAGGGGACGGCATATCATATTGAAATGACGCCGGTAAAAAATGCTGCCCTAGATGTAGTGC
This sequence comes from Entomobrya corticalis, assembly GCA_034694325.1. Lineage (NCBI taxonomy): Eukaryota > Metazoa > Arthropoda > Collembola > Entomobryomorpha > Entomobryidae > Entomobrya > Entomobrya corticalis. The sequence continues at coordinate 10,315 of JAQFYG010001765.1, read as the reverse complement.
ACCGGTTGAGACAAAATCCCCTGTCAGTTTGAAGCTTGCCCATAAATTTCCTTATTTTCCAATCCCGAATTAAATATTTTTCATCACTTTATACTGGAAAGGAGACTTTAAAAGAGGATAGAAAAATGCGCAGTTTGTAACTTGTGTTTTTCTACCGTACACGACCATGTCAACTAAAAACGGAGGTTGTGAGGACGATTGTGAATTTGAAGCACTTAAATCATTTTCTATGTCCGTCTGTAGTATATACATAATATCATCGTCTGAGATTCATCGTTCGAAATACTGAATGGGATACTCAGATGATGACATCCTACGTTTTTTCTGCAGTCCAAATCTTTTCACTAATGTTGGATATTTGCTGTCAATCAAAAGTATTGCGTAAGGTGAATCATCACCTTTTGGCATTAAAAACTCTACCCTCTCATTATTGTATATGCTTCCTACGTTCTCATCCAAAAATGTCAGCTCTACGTTTGGTACGATTGTATCTCCAATAACAATAACGTGTTCTCAGTTTAAGTGCTTATCTTTAAGGTATACGAAAATCACCACAGCAGGGTGTTACGCCCTCACAATCTGTACATAGCACCCATTTAGCGTGTCTATCCTGCCCCTTTCCTTCCTTCGTCCCTGAACACATACTTTAATAAGTTCAATAAACTGGAAAGGATTGTTATTGGTTGTGTCCGTGTTGAGCTCACTGCAAAATGAGAATTATTTTATTTTAAGTCAATTTAAAATCATTTTTGAGATTTGTTTAATGTACAATTACTTGATTCAAAGCTCGCAATGATCAACAGCAGATTTATCTCTCTTTTGGTGAATAGAATGTGTCTGAAAAAGTAAAAAACTTAAATAAGTGAACATGTCAGTCAATCACCTTCACCTTCAATCGCTTGATACGTGTTTATTATGATTTAAATTTTTAACTAACCAAGTTGAAAAAATAGACTCCAACAAGTCCAATTGAAAAAAAAATGACTTTTTGAATTGAAAAATAAAATAAAATTTTAATAAAAAAATGAAATTAAAAAAACCAGAGATGACTTCATAGTAAATGATTCCATTATAACTTAGGCTTTTATTGTTCCGCTCCAGGTGAAGATCAAGTTGCGACTACTGTGCTTTTTATACTTTGCTTACTATCCAAGGCATAAAATGGGATGATGCCTATACCTTATGTTATTTATGCACTCATTTTCTCTTTTGCAAATCGGTTTATCTCATGTGAAAAGTTTATATGCAGTAATTTTTTTATCTATGATGACGCAAGTTGAAACTGATTTGAGAATTCTATTAACTTTGTACTATATTTGTTTATGCTTTCTTTATTTTTGCAAATTGGTTTATCTCATGTGGAAGAATTTTATGGAGTAATTTATTTTTATATATGAAGACGCAAGTTGAAGCTCATTTGAGAATTCTATTAACTTTGTAATATATTTGTTTATGCTTTCTTTTTCTACTTTGCAAATCGGATTATCTTGTGTAGTAATTTTTTTGATATATGATGACACAAGTTGAAGCTTATTTGAGAAGTTTATTAACTCTGTTATATATTTGTTTATGCACTCAAATCACTATGTGCCAAGTTTCAGCTATCTAGCGAAAGTATCTACGGGCAAGTGTAAGAATTACGAAAAGATGTGATACACATGCCATGCGACGCACGTATGCCACGGTCTTCCTTACTTTTATATGCTCTTGGGCATATTTTTGTGAATAATTAAATAAATACATGTAAAATTTCACTTTTCTAAAGCATTGTCCACATTAAATAGGTATATTATCAAATTCATTGGCACATTTCACCAAGTTCTTCAGTATATATTGAACAAAATCCATTCAATACTCATTAAGTATATTTAAAAAAATATAATACTATAATGAATTTTTAAAGGTAGTACTATATTAATAAACAAATTTTCATCAATTCCCATACATAATCACATGTCACTTTTCATATCATATAATTCGTGTATAATTTTTTCGAAATTATTTTCAAGCCCCAACAGGTACTTCCTTCCTTCTTTCCGAGGCCCCTTTTTTTAAAGAGAAACCCCAACCGGAACCTCTCCTGCATAAAAACACCCAAATCTAATTCCACTGTAATTGGAACCCTCGATATGTACCAAGATAAGCATTCCATGTAAATATGGTATAAGTGATAATGTAAGTGTGTGGGTATAAAAAATGTATCCTTTTATATATTGTAGCAAATTTTTGTTGTAGGCATTTGAAGTTTGCAAGAAAACAACAATTTTTAGGGACCTTGATAAGTTCAAGAATATGGAAATCATATAAATAAATTACATATAGTAAAGTTTTTATGTTTTCATATTTACTTCTACTGACACTTTTTGCTGAGATTGCAAAAGCCTTTTAAGTTATTTTTCTTACATTTCAAGAAAAAAAGTAGTCGACTCATACCAAAGCCAATTTGAAAATGATTTAATCTGTTATTTTGATAAATGTCGAGAAGAAGATTGATATCCAAAACATGCAGTCGTTGTGCATTGGTATGGTAACCAGCGTTGACCATTATGAAATGAAAACATGTAACAAAACGAGTTGGATCAGAAAATGGTTGACTTTACCATATTGCATGCATTAGGATTTGCAATAAATAACCATATTTGTACAAAATTAATGTGAATTATTTTTAATTATAGAGAGACTGTTATATCAGAGAAATTCGTTATAAGGTTGAAACAAAAACATCAATTTATTTGACACTTTGATTTTCCAATCAGTCTTGGTTTTCAGCTAAACAATTCCTTAACCAACTACATTGATTGCTTATGTCATTTAGTATATCTTTATCGGTGACGTTATTAAATACAGTGTTAACGACACGACGAATTACGTTATATATTATATTTTCTAAGAAAATGTTCACGAGAACAACTAACACTTGAAAAACCCACCGGTAATCGATGTTACGGTGAATGCAAGTTTGTAACGAGATTACAATTTTCATTGTAATACGAGTTGAGAAAACGTTTTTAACATAAGTATTTACATTTATCAAAAAATTATGATGTTATAAAAAGCCAATGTTCTAGTATTTTTCGAAAATCTACACGAAACTCTGATTGAAATTGGATTATTAAAGTTTCTAACATAATGTCTTTCCGTTTTATATACCGTTTTTTCAACAAAAAAGTAAAACACTGGTTTCGTAATTCCATGAAAACAGAGTATACAACAAACAATACCCCATTGTCTGGTTTGTGTGCTGGAAAATTAGTACATATTGTTCTTATTTTAGGTGAACTTCCAGTTATCTCAAAGTTGTTTATTTTCATGCATGTGCAGATTTTTATTACTGAACATGTTATGGCATCATCCTATTATTTGACAAATGGTATAAGGTAGTGCAGATATTGATTAAGTGATGACAAACGAATATTTAATGACGGATATGAATGATCATTTTTCGACTTAAATTATATAGAAATTTACTAAACCTTTTGATTTTTAAAATCACTCAAATTTGAAAAATTTGAAAGAATTTTTTCAGGTCCCAAAACACAAACTACTGAAAATTTCATCATTTGTAGACAAAAAAAGTCTTTATGTACAAACTAAATCAATCAACTTTTCAAACTTATAGAATTTATTGCTTTAGAAACTGCTTTGTAGAAAAGTTAATTTGAGTGAAATCTCAATATTTTGAACAAACCTGATATAAATAGTCGGGGTCTACGTTTATAATTAATATTTAAATTTTAAGCGTTTATAAAACACTTAAAAAATTATATAATGTTGGTCAATTCCTTTCCAACAAAGAAAACTGCTTGTATTGATTGCGCGGTCAATCTGTCCGTTACATATTTCAGAGCAACAAATTTTAAGCCTGTACTTTAGCGATAAAATATATATTTTAATTTAATTACTTACACTTTACAAAACGTTTATCTATATAATATACCCTTTTAAGACAAGCCGAACAAGCAATTCATCTAGGTTTCTTAACAGAATACTAAATACCCACTTTATAATCTACTTTCTTGTTCTATTTAACCCAGGAGACAACCAACTAGTAAACCCAAATTGTTCGTGATAAAATTTGAGCTAATCTTTTATTTCCTGCTGGCATGAATCTATGCAGCTTTTTACTGCTTTAGTGCAAAAGTAAGGGAACACTCGAGCGTGGTGACAGACGCTTACCCTGGTAACTGCCGGGTTGTCTACCTGCTCATAAAATATTGGTCGCAACAAATATTTATTTCCTTGTCCTGCTTTAATTAAATGACTGGGACCATAAAATGATTTTTGCATGCACGCTTCACGATTGTGCATAATATGTAACAATATGTGAAGCACACATTTTTAATATACTGTGTTTCTAAAATGGAATTTAATCTTGGTATTTGGGAAACTATGAACAAAAATTATATTTTAAAGCAACTAACTTGCATGTTCTATTTATCTAAAAAATCCTTATAATCGAGTTAAATAAAACTTTTGTTTTCGAATGTTGAGAAGTGCGCAACTACAAATTAAAGTAGTTTGGATAAAATGCTGAATTTGGTGAGAAAAATATTTTGAGAACAAAATATTATAATATGCTGTTTTAATATAAGTTTTTATTGGTTATTTTCAGCATACATTGGAAAGATTAATTGAATTATTATGACATTAATTATTCGATTGGTTTGGTAACATTTCATTCTATGGTAGTGTATAGTTAATTCTGTTATATAATTATTTGATAATAATTAGAGAAAAAAGTCAAAGTGCAACGTTTAAAAATGGGTTAGAGATTCGTGTTAATCAATTGAAAACTCTGTTCATAATCTTTTTGTGGAGAATCGTAAAGTGACTAGTGTACCAATAAAGTAATATTAAAAAAGTTTAAATCGCAAATATCAAGCATTTATATAAACAAGTTTTCTTAATTTGTTTTGGTTTCTTGCCAATCTATTGTTTTCTAGTCTTATACAAACACCCATGGTCTTGATAATTGGTGCCTGATAACTGCGTTTTGTGAATCATTGGTACATCAAATATGTAAATAGATATTTTTTAAATTTTATCCGGATCTGCATTATATTTTTTGTTCATATTTTTCCATTTCATTTAAAACAACATGAACGTGGATTCTCGTTCCCCATAGATTTCTTGAATCAAAATTTTTAAAATCGATACTACAAAGTTTTAAAAACAAATCATTTAAGACACTGATGGTCTGCTTTTTTGCTTATAACGACTGTATTATTTTCCTAAATAAATCCTACAAGAGACATGAAGGCTCCAGGAGCAGGGCTATGCCTACAGAATGACGATTGTGGGTTCGAGAAATAGAAAAAGATGAGTGTCTATTCATTCAGATTGGTTTTTATATCGTCGTCATGGTAACACACGTGGAAATGGTCGCGTCATATACTTTTTTACAGTATACACAGCTACTATGCTATCCATGTAGGCTTAGATTACTGCATCTGAATACTAATTCGCAGGACAAATACCATTATAGCTTACGCATGAATATAAAAAAAACCATTTCTTAAATGTTTTATATCTCAAACATTACTATACAAAAACCATGCATGGCGCCTCTCTGCACTTTTGTATTTTTATTTTAAATTCAATTATTTGATGTAACTCATTTATGTTGTTTTTTTATTTGAATCGAAGGGGTTTTAATTCAAACAAAATAAATTTTTATTATTGCATGTGCCATGTTTTGTCAACTTCTTACAGTTTATCTCCACAAAGCTTGTATTTGTGCATATAAGCTCTCGCATTGTTCATGTTTTTACCTGAGCTGATACATGTACTCATGAAACAGCATGAATACTCCCAGAAGAGCAAAAAATATTATAATGTTTTGAGATTTATGCTGTCTCATTCACTGTCCACTTTCCATCATTGATGACGAGACAAATTATAGAACATGGTTTTCAAGGCCATTTTTTATCAATTGCACGTAAAAATGCAAAAGATATGTTAAAATTATTGGAAGAATAGATTGCAGGTAAACATTGGATCATTTAGATCAATGGTGCTTCGGCAATTGATTGAGTTATTACGTTTCAAAAATGTCTCTCAAATATTCTTTTGGCAAAAGGTGCTCATCACTGGAGGCACCGAAGGTGTTGGTCTTGCAATTGTAAAAAAATTACATTATGAAGCCGCTTTGGTGTACACTTTTGCCAGATGTAAGGAAAAAGTTGAAAAATTAAAAAAAGAGTTGCCAAATGTGAGGGTTTAGGTTGGAGATGTCGCAGATTGGGATGCAGCTAGAAATTTTGTGGACTTATTTGGAGTGGTGGACAACTTGGTGAACAATGTGGCTGCTGTAGAGAACCAAAAATGTCTTGAAATTTTGAAAATCTGTGCGACGAAGTAAATTTTTTAAAATATAAATTGATATGGAATATTAATATAATGTACGCACTTTGACAGAGTGTTTGACGTTATCGTTTTAGGAACAGTTAATTTAACCCATGTTGTTGCAAAAGGAACGATTAAGGCGAGCTTACAAAAAAGAATTGTCAATATTTCATCAATAGTAAGTACTTACCCTGTTATCTCAATTGGAATTATCCACAAACGCAAAAAACATTTTGTTTTAAATTTTTCCAGGGCGCCAGATCAACAATGTTCTATTGAAACATTTTTATGTACGGTGGTAGCAAAGCTGCTTAGAAAATCTTACTAAATTCATGGCACTCGAGTTGGGAGAGTTTAATACCCTGGAATCACTCAGGGAGGAGTAGATACTATCAATATTAGTGAAGTACCTTCTAATGTTTTTGAAGATGCAATGAAGTTTATTAAGAGCTTGTTAAAAAGTCGATTGATGAAAAAGAAGATAAAGTACAGCCTGATGAGGTAGCCAATTTGGTGGTTTCTTATGAGTCCGGCGGCTCGGGGAATGATTTTGGGAGAAAGTGTCGCGCATTTTATATATTATGTAACAACAAGCAATGTCACGATGGCAAAAGTAAAACTTTTGTCTCAAATTACCCCAAGTTTAAGCTGAATTTACGTTTACTAGCGCCTTTTTCTTTTTATTAAAAAACTGACTTATAATTTATATAAATTTGGCCGATTTTCAAATATAATTTTTTGGTATATTTTGTTTATTAACTTTGAATATAATGCAAATATCAGTACTGGTGAAGAATAACTACACAAAGCTTATTCCAATAAAAAAATTGGCTTAAAAACGTTATGTTTAAGATTGTTAGAAAGATTCTTTAAAAATACTTACTATTTGTAAGCGATGTAAGTGGTTCATAATTACATGCTTTTGTTTCTCATGATTTTGGTGATTTTTACAATACAATATTAACCAAAATAACGACATATAAGTTGCTCGCCAGATGAAATGAGATGAAATGATGAATAATCCAATGAGATGTGATATAATTTATGCAACCAAATGACCACAAAATAATCATTAGAGCATAAATTTTTCACTTCACTCAAACAGAAACCTGTTGATTTCAACTTGACGTGAAAAAAATATGAGAGATCAATCAAATCGGTTTTTGGACGGATGCATATTGTTATGCTCGGCTGCTTTGATACAATACTTTTGGTTTTGTTCTTTGCCATGCAGTATTTTAAAGATGGACAAAGTATAAGTTATCCATGCAGTGAAAAATCGAACTGAAAACTTATAGCAAGATAAACTATAAAAAAAATTTGGTTTGTATGCTTAGTCATTTTTAACTTTCATTTAAAAAATAAATCAATGACCTAAGTAGAGGAAATATTGAAGGTAAATAAATATGAAAAATCGTCAATGTCTTCCCCAGAAAGTCTAGACCAGAACAAGTGACATTTTAATGAAAAAGATTATTATTAAAGTCACAGCAGGTAGTTATTTACGTATTCTTTAAACCACGTGAAATACAGAATAGCTGAGTTGAAACCCACAGAAACAGGTTTTTTCTGTAGATATAAAATACCACTGAAATGGGCTAAAGTCAGTAAGATCAAGCTATAAAAAATGTTTACCATTCACCAAGCCATGTAGTCACCAATAATAACGGTATTTAAGAGATTTGGTGAAGAGTGTTAAAATTACACGAACAAAACTTTTAAAAAACATGCTTTAATAAATATATATCAAGTTGACACTCAAACTTTGGCGAACGTTTCACAACGTTTCTCAATTTTTAAAACTTTGAGGCAGTGAAATTGAAAAAAGTGGTATTTGTTAACAATATTGCACATACAGAGATGATTAGTAGATATGATGATGATTGGAGATTTTTTTGTAATTTGAAAAATAAAGTGAGACAAAGTTTAGTTGGGTTTTGGTGCTTGCTCGAGACTGAAGATAAAAGTGATCACCATGAACTATTCGTTTGCAGGTAAAATTGTTTTCATCACTGGAGGTTTCCAGGGCATCGGTTGAGCACTGATTCAAAGATTTTATGATGAATGCGCCAATGTGTTTACAGTTGCCAGAAATGTCGTCAAAATAGAAAATTACGAGAACAATTACTAAATACAGATATAAGAGCAAACATTCTAGATATTGCGGATTGGGAGGCAACTAGAAAGATTGTGGAGGAGTTTGGAGTAATGGATCAACTAATAAACAACGCGAGGCTTCTCAAACATCAACAATTTTTGGAAATAACTAAGGAGTCTGGGCTAAAGTAAGATTCCTTGATGCAAAAATTTTTATTAATTACTAAATATTTGGTTCTTCAAACCACACGACTTTTTGTGTGGATGTTTTTAGGTAAACATAACTGGAAAATGTTATTAATATAATTTTAATATTCTTATTATATTTTCAGGCATTTTGAAGTAAATATTTTAGGGAACAGTTAATGTCACCCAGACAGTCGCAAAAGGAATGATTGCTGCTAATCGCGAAGGACGTGTTGTTAATATATCGTCAATTAAAAGCAGTTGCAAGCTACTGTTAAAGGTAATTTAACGTGTTAGCGTAGATATAAAAATGATGACGACAAGGAAGTTTTCATATTCAATAGAATAAAATTCTTATCTTATCTAATAATTTGCATTAAAAAGATGATAATTTTTTCAGATTTTTTTCTTCTAGAAATTTTTAGATGAATTGGCTCATCGGCTCTCTGTGGGCAAAGAGCCCACAGAGAGCCAATGAGCAGGCTCTTTTGCTGCCGGCGAGAAGCAGAGGTACGTTCAAAAAGTGGAGATAAAATGTAAGCTTAGAGTCCCATAGCCAGTAAAAGCAAATAATAATTTTTTTTTAAAACAACTTTATTTAAGCAAGCTAATCGACATATTTCGTACTTTTTTTCCTAATATGTCAAGTAACAACACTGAATATCGAGCTAAAGTGCAAATTGTTTGTATTTGAACTAATAAATCAAGTGAATTACCACCAAGTTCCATGTATATTTTCCTACGTTATCACTTTTGCAATGATTCTGAATGCACGCGACACTTTTTATACATTTTAAATATACATTATGCCATAAAGTTAACACAAACACATGACTTAAACTTTTCGAGAGATACGTTACGTAACTTCAAGGACATTTTTTATCAATCGCACATGACCATGCAAAAAATATAGAAATTATTTTGCTGAACAAGTATATTGCATGCACAAGTATATTTCATGATAATAAAACCAGTTGGCTTTTGGACAATCGCTTGAATGTTAATATATTTTTAAAATATCTCCTAAATATTCTTTTATGGTTTCTGAAAAGCAAAATATGTCAAATTCTTACTAAAATAAGTACTATACATGCTTACAATTGTTTTCTGCAATTCTCGGTTTTAATAAGTTCAATAGGATGCAAAAAATAGCAATTAAACACACGTCAAGAAACATGAAACAACTAATTTTACTTATTTAAATACTGTCATTTATATTTAAGATGTTCCAGGTAAAATGTCTTGTTTATAATTTTTGAAATCGTGTAAATTTCGAAAAAAACACCCTATTTTGATACTGCATTGACGATAGATACAACTTTGCGTTAATGTTACAGATAGATTTTGTTTTATTGATTTATGTCGAGTCTATAAGCAAAAACATATTAAATTTCCGATATTAATGAAAACCCATAATAAACGGATTTAAAATCATAAAAAACTTAAAACAGTAACCAATCAATGCTTGAAACAATAAGTCCATGTAACTATTACTGCAAATAATATCGTTACAAAAATAATTTATGTGCGTCATTTTTGAAAAGCTATCGGGAAAGTTAGGAAATTCTTTATTATGCGCTGCAACATATCAAACATGTGTAATATTTTTATGTAAATTAACAATGGCATAGCAGAAATAAGATGTAAATACTTTTGAAAGATATTTCGATGCAGCAATTTGATGCTC
>JAQFYG010001764.1:0-17339 GCA_034694325.1 Entomobrya corticalis | reverse complement strand
TTTTTTGGACTTTGGAGCATCATACCGTAAAACTTTGAATTGTAACCGGACCTTAAAATATACTTTTTAGACGTAACTTTTGATGCTCTTCAATACTACATAAACAAAATTTGAAAATTCGATCCAAGAATTTTTTCATTACATATAGCATTTGATAATGCACATATGCTAACCCCATGTTAAAGTTTGTACTGAATTTTCATGCTAACCCTATGTTAATTGTACACCTGCTAACCCCACGTTAAATGCACACATGGTAACCCCATGTTAAATGCACACATGCAAACTCCATGCCATTATTTGTTCAGAATTTACCTGCAAACTCCATGCTATTATTTGTTCAGAAGTTACATGCAAACTCCATGCTATTATTTGTTCAGAATTTACATGCAAACTCCATGCTGTTATTTGCTCAGAATTCACATGCTAACCCCATGTTAAACGTACACATGCTAGTCCCAAGTAAATTATGAACAACGCCAACACTACGTTTAAATTAAAGCAACATTGTTTACTCTAAGTTATTCAAATACCCGCTCATATTAAATTGTGCAATGCTAACACCAAATTAAAGAATTGTATGCTAACGCAATTTTAACTGTTTATATGCTAACCCCACAATAAATACTTATATATGAATAAATATTTATATATGCTAACCCCACAATAAATACTTATATATGAACAAATATTTATATATGCTAACCCCACAATAAATACTTATATATGAGAGAAACCGGCAGAAGTGTGTAAGTGAAAAAAACCATGTTCAAAGTTTCTATATTTTTTGATTTCATGTTAAAACGGGCTACTAGTTGTATTCAAAACCGACTTTAAAAACTATAGTTGCCTTTCAAAATTTTTCAGTAGCGGCATTTTAATGACGAATAATGACGAAAACAATGCGTCGGCGTGCACGAGCTGGAGCCCGCATGTGTCGTCGCAGAAAGCTGAAATTTTGCGTATTGCTTCATAATAAGATTGTCTAGGTTGCTTTTTTGGATTTTTATCAAAAAAATATTTTTTGTCAATTTTATGGGTATAATCGTGTTTTTCATGGTTTTTGTTACTATAGTTACAAGCTTAAAATTTAGTTGGATTTTGCACTTTTATCACTTTTTGCACAATATTTCTGAGTACTGTCTGCCAGCTTTTTGCGACTAATTTCTTGAAAACGCTTTGCGTTCCGCGTTCCTTTTTGATTTGATTTTTCATTTCCATTCGTTATTCCCTCCACGGCCTCTGCAACTTCATTTCTAACTGATGTGTCTTGAACGTTTTGCGAACTATTCAACGGAACATTATCTTCAGATGGTACCAAAATCAGACACTTGCTCTTTTTCTGTGTGCATCCTTTGGAACTACGACGGGTGCGCCCTCTGGTAATGGGTTTTGAGATAACAATAGCTCCGGAAACTTTAGCAAGTGGAGGCGTTATAACACCAGCCTCAGTGGAAGAGGTATCCTTTTTTGAGAGAACAATATGGGCATGACTTTGACCATTTGGATCAGAGCATGCTGATAAAGATATTGGAGCACTATAAAACGCATCATCTTTCGTTGTCGTATTATCACTACCGAGATCAGATACCTGGAATAAATTGGCAATCATCAAACAAATGTTTATTAAAACACATTTACTATTACTATTATAATCTGTCATCTGAAGAATATAACCATTTTGTTGACGATAAGGGTTGCGTACCTGAGAATCTTCAAGAATTTTAATCTTCTCTGCCAACTCCATTATTTTGAGATCCTTCTGCTTTAACTGCTCAGTTAAATCGACAGTCACAGCATTCTTCAAGTTTTCAATCTGGATTTCACACTCCGCTAATTGTCGGTCCTTAGCTTTAATGCTTTCTTCCTAATTGTTCACCATATGTCCTAGGATTCTGTTTGGTTCAACCGGTATTTCTGGACGACCAATGTTAACTCCAGACACATTTCGCTTAACGCTGCACTCCAAGCTCTATTGCTCTTCAACACTAACTGCCATTCCTTGTTCGAGGTTAGTATTATGCGTAGCGTCGACTTGGGTGGATTCAGACTCGTCGCCATCTTTCTCAAGAGTTATAATAAAATCCCCAATTTCCATTACGTCATTCTCGTCTTCAGGCTCTTCCTTCTTGACGGCTGTAGAACCTTGAAGTAACCTCCAGTCTGAAGTGACAGTTAAATACTGAGAACCATCGACATCAGGTTCCTCCTCCTCCTTCTTGCATTCCGCCTCACATCGTTTCCTTTGTTCCTCCTCCAGCTTCCGTTGCTTCTTCTGCTCTTCGCAGGCTCTCTTTTGGGCTTCAAGCTTCTCCTGTTGTCGTGCAGATTTGCTGATAACCTGAGTTCAAGTCGTTTGCTTCTTATTTCCCCCCATCGATCTTCGGTACCAACAACAAATGACAAATATATGAAAGCACCGAAATTAGTAAACGTAATAACTAATTGTAAGTTTTTTATGACTTAACAATTCAAAAGTGAGGACTACAAAGATCAGATAAATTTTATGGTCACTCGAGTCAGTCGAGTAACTCGTTATGCATTCAGTTAGTTATTACTTGCATAAACAAAAATTCGGGTGATAGTCGGTGAAAGTTGACAAGACCAGAGAGAAACAGAAAAAAGCCAACTCAAAAATCAATACATATCAGATGTTCCAAGTTCCAAGCAACAAGCGGAGAGTGATTGAAAGAAAGTTGAAAGTTAAGACAAATGGGATTCCGTATCGTTGTCCGTTACCCACTCTGCTGGAATCCAGAGAACAACACAACGAGCAACCAGTCACCAGAGACCAGAGCACCTTGATCTTGACGGCGAGGTTACTATTCTGAATTCTGTAGTTATAAAATCAAAAGTTGACGCAAATTCTTTAACCAAATGGCAAATACTAATAATAAACTACACGCTCCATTATTGACGTGGTTTGTTGTTAAATTCAGTGTTGGGTTGGTGCATTATTTATTTAACATCTCAGATAGCTTACCTATCTGGCAAAACAAAACTGGCAAGCTTCTGCAGTTGACAGCTTGGGAAGTCTGAAGGTCAACAATAATCCGGAGTAACTCTTTGGTGAATAGTTGACAAATGACCTGAATCAAGACAATAAAAAAAGGAAAATGTAAGAGAATTAATAATTATTAACAAAACAATTAAACTTTTAAATCATAACTGAGCAACTTGCAAATTAAATATAAAGAAAGCTTTCGAGCCCTCACAAAAAATAACGAATTCTGATTTGTGTGAAGGCTGAAGTTCAGTAATTACGTGTAGCAAAACAGTCCAACTGACCTGACTATTTTTCTCAAACCTAAAAATACAAAGAACTAACGATAACCTTTTTAACTTTTAGTTAAAGGCGTTATTTATGTAAATAATTTTTGATTGAAGTTAACAGAAAACTTTCCACCAAATTATTTGGTTGGATATGGAATGGAATGGCAGAGAGAACAGATGACGCATGATGCAAGCAGCTAGTGCACCAGCTCCAGCAAAAAATGCAAAGCACCGCAATAATGCATATCGTCCTAAAGTCTCACGATTCCCCAGTCTCTAGCGCGGCCAGACGTTCTATTTCAATTTTCCATATTCCAATTCCATTCCATACTCCATATCCATCCCATGCATGCATGTAAACAAAAGCAAAGTATTATTCAGTACAAAATTAGTTGTTCTAAATAATCAAAGTTGGCTGTTAAAACTTTGAAGGATAGTTAGTTGATTGGGAGGAGTTGGTTGATAATAAAATCAAACATTAATTATTTAGTAAATTAGTTGTTTGTAGTTGATAGATTGGAGTAGTAATTAAAAAAGGTTTAATTGTATGTTTTTTTAAGGTTAGCGTTAAGCAATGTTGACCCTGAAATTTCGACATAAGAACTTCACCAAAATGTTGAACTCGATGAGAACTATCGATTTTACCTTTTTTTGAGCGCAGGAAGCAACTTTTAATTTTCGAATATTTTTTGCATTATATGTTCTGAGGTAGCACTACAAACGATTCATATAGCACTTTGACATTGTAAAGGCTTCGCCCGACAAGCAGGGGTCGAAGACCTCTGTGCTGTCGCCCCGGGGGCTGGCGAGCACCGGGAGCGGAGCGACCGGAGCCGCCCCCGGGGCTTGTGGCCGCTGCTAGTACCGGAAAACTGTATCCTCTATACAAAAATACGCTGGCCGAAGGCCAGCAAAGTTAAACTTGTCAAGTGTACACGTTTGATAGAGAACATTTTTAAGTCCAAAAGTCAATTTTAAGCTTAAATGCCATTGAGTTTTAACAAATATAATGAACAATTTCGAAAATTTAAAATTGTTTCCTGCGCTCAAAAATAGGTATGATCGATAGTACTCATCGAGTTCAACATTTTGGTGATGTTTTTATGTCGAAATTTTAGGGTCAACATTGCTTAACGTCAACCTGTTTTAAGGTGGGTTTTTCGTTTAACTTTTGACTTTTATTATTGATGGTAATTGTAATTTGGTTGGTTAATTCATTGTTTTGTTAATTTTAGTTTCTTGTTTTATCGTTTGTTACAGAAGTCAGAAGTTTACTGTTGGCCTTTGGTTGCGTTGCGAGTGAACACTTTTGGAGTGAATATGACGATTCTGAAATTGCGAGCTGCCTCCATGACGGAGAAGCTTTACAATGGGAAAATTACCTATTTTGAGCGCCCAATTGTTTCTAATTTGAGTTTATCCTACAAGGTGATTGGTGCTCACAGCCCTCACGACTTCACGATCGCAATCCAGGATGATATAACTGAAAAGTTCGAAAAGAAGTTGAAGGTCTTGTTGGACCGGCATGTTAAGATTTTGGGGAGTATTGGAAGTGATAGAGGTTTAAAGAAGGAGGACGCTATGGACATCCTGAGGGTCAGGCCTCAATCTATCTACATTGGAATGCCAAATTTGGTGGAGGTGGATGGAGAAGGAGATAAACTTATCCGAGGTGAAATTCTCAGCGTTCGAGAAGGCGATGCGGAAATTGTGCGGGTGGATCTGGGTGGAGTTATGAAGCGGTCTAGGGTTAACATCCTTCCGATTACCCGGGATCTTGTTCGAATCCCTAAAATTGGAATCAAATGTTCACTTGGTCAGATCAGACCTTCAGGAGGAGCCAAAAAGTGGAGCGAGGATCGTGATTATGCGAAGGACTTGATGGGGACGGAGTCGCAGGTTGTTACGTTTTTGAATTATTGTCCGAACACAATTTCATTTAATGTTTGCTTGGACGTGGATAAGATCAAATTGGGGATCAAGTACTTTCATCAAGAGGTCGCGACGCCTTGTCTCGCGCAAGTTATGGATGGTAATGTAATATTAAATTTAAATTTAAAATTGCAGCTAGTTTGTAAATATGTATTAATTGAAGTGAAATTGTAGTAAGACGCAACTGTTATTATTTTTTTAAATTTTTATATTGCAGCAGTACCACTGCAGAGCTATCGGATAACTGATTACAGTCAATGGTTAGGCCTGAAGATTATGGTGTTTGGAGTGAATGTTTTCCAGGACGAAAAGGATGGCGAGAGGATAAAATTCGTTCTCCAAATGGATCCAGAGTTCTTCAATCTGCTCCAGGATAGAATCAATAATTACGTTGAAAAGTTTCGGAAGTGAGTTAAATGGAATTTATAATTTAATAATTAATATGCCTTAAAATAGTGAATCGATGTTTTGGTATTTATTGTTTAGGCAGCTGAAGACACTCACTTCCCAAAAAATATGGGATCTCCTTGTCTCGCCCCGCTTGCGGGAGAGTACTGCCGAGCCTACATAAAAAAGAAGGGGGCTGACTACAAGTACCTTCTCGAGTTTGTGGACTACAAGCAAACGCAAGTTGTGTCAAGCGACGAGGTAAAGTTAAGTTCAGCAAAACTTATAATCTCTCCTTAAAAGAATGACTGAATTTCATTTAATTGGTTTGTAGATGATGCCGATTCCAGAAGAATTTGTGGGTAATCCGGAAGCAGCTGTCATCTGTCAACTTACAGATCTGCGGCAGAGCCCCGGTTTCAAGGATGTTGCTAAGCTGAAGGAGATGATCGAATATAAGGACTTCTATGCTATAATCGACGCTTGTGATGACGACATGTTTGGATTTGAGTAAGTTTCTCTTCTTCAAACACAAAATAAAATATTACAGAGTGTAATTGTCCTTAATTTAATTTTTAAAATCATTTTCCTTCTTATGCTTACCACCAGGTTACATGTCTCCCTCTATGAGCCAACAGATTTCACCGGTCCTGACAAGAAGAAACAGGAGGATCCGTTGACCATCCAATTTCAGGCTGCACTCCATCAATTCTATGGCGTCGGGGCCGTTTCCGGTCTCCTGTTTTACTTTTACATATTTTAGAACGGAATTCGACTTAACAAATTTTTTTTCTTGTGCTTCGTGAATTTCCTTCTGCCCATGTTTCCAATTTCAAGGTCACGGTCCTAGGCTTTACCTCCATGAGGTACACTCCTGTGTATTGAAACCTCATTTCTACGTGTTCGAAAGCACTGGATTTTGGAGAAGTTTGATTCCGATTGGTATTTTCCAGAGGGCCAACTTCCATTTTAATTTGTTGCTGCAGCTCTCCAGTAGCTTCCATGGATCCAGATGCAAATGCTGTTGGGAGTTAGAGGTGGTCTAGGCATGGCGGGAGCTGCTGCCAAAGGACAAACGTCGAGTGGAGAAACCTTCCCAGACTCTGGTCTATCATAGTCCTCAAAATCAACGCCGATCATTTTTCCTTGTCCGGACGAGTCGAAGAGGTAGGGGTCATCCCATTCCAGTTCGGTTATTATATTCAAGTCAAGTCCATCAACTCAGCAAAATTTTCAAATCATTTTTGAAGTCAAATACATATAACAAAATCCGACGGAATTTATGGTATTAGAAACACGGTATTCAATCAAAGTTCGGACGGTATAGTTAATTACAATGCATACCCAAAACATTTCTCAAACTATTGTATAATTTATATTTATTTAATTTGTAATTATAGAATTTAACGATTTAAAAACATTTGGATAAAATGAGAAGCAGTTAGGACACTTTTATTTCAAACAATAATACATAAATATGATTAGCGGAAATAATATTGTGTAAAGTAATAACGCATATTGCTTATAACAATCGTTCATTCAAAGATTTTGTCCAGTTTGATATTTATTTTGCCCAAAATTTCCTTCTTAAGGCTCTCCAAATCGGCTTTCCTTGTCAGCTTTTCCTTGTCCATAATTGTTAGCATTTTTTGTTGAAATCGTTCCATCAAGTTTTGCATTCGGGCTTCAAAAATCTTCTCAAAATCATGCACCTGTTGTTGAATACTGGCATTTGTGAACTCGTTTTGTAGAGTAACCTGATCAGTTGTCCTGCTCCTTGATAAAATGTTATCATTTTCCTCCTGATGCTTTTTCTCAAGTGCTTCTTTAATTCCATTTGATATATATACCTGTCTTTCAGCGCGGCGTTTCAAAAACGATTCATAGAGACGCGAATTGGGAAGTGAGTTACTTAAGAGTTTTTTGTAGTATTCAACCTTAGGGTGTGTTGGAATTACTAGCTCTGTTTTGTTTGATATTATTGATTTTAATTTGTGAAGTTTTTCTTCTGGAAACGCAGCATTGAATATGGCACGCCCTAAGGGATCACCAGCTTTGTTGCAGATAATCTTGAGTTTCTCTAGAAGGTTTCTTGGCGCGTATTCACCATTTGCAAGTTTCCAGTATCCGTTTATTTTGGGATCCTTTATATCTTCATGTCCACTTGGAATAACAACCGTTGGCTTTGGGAAATTAAATTGTTCTTCAATTACAGCTTCGATTTCAGCCAACTTGGTTTCTGAGCTTAGACCTCTGCCTATCCAAACTACAAAGATGAGATTGGAGTAGCTTTCATCAACAACGAGAGGCCGAATAGCATTTACTAATCGCAGTTTTCGCTGAAATCTTGAGTTTGCAGCAGATGTATCTTCATCCAACGGGTAGTGAAGTATGACCACTGCATTTGGAACTACACTGGCCAGTTCTTCGTGGTTTGAAAGGTATTCATCCAAGCTTGCAGCCCATCTGGCGTCCTCGCTACCACCCTGATTCTGATTATCCCCAGCAAAGTCAGCAATAATTACTCTTAGGCTAGTTCCAAAAATACCAACGTTGTCCAGGTTCACGGGAATTTTGGCTTCACTATGTTCATCAGGAAATGTGGGATCAAATTTGTCGAATGCATGAATTAAATCAAAAATAAATACTATTGCTTTTAAGTCTTATCAGCTTTCATTACCCAAATGGTGTTTCAGGGCGAGCATTTCGAGGACTCCACCATATCTATGAAAACGAAAAATGTAACAGAATTGCCTAAAATGCTCTCGTATAATATTTAATCAAGAGGAACATCAATGTGTTGATTACCAAGTGTGCTGCTCCAATTAACAAGATGTATGCATTTTTGGAGCTTCTTAAGTTTTCAGTGGACTTAATGGATACTAGCATACCAGGATGGTGAATTACTGCAACATTTTCAGAAAACAAGTTCAACAGTTCCTCTTTTCTGAACGGAAGATTTATTGTTGAAGGATCTGAAACAACACATTTTGTTATATGACATTAAATTGAAATTACATATATATTGTACACAAAGCGCAACTAATGTTTTAAAAAACATAAATAAAAATATGAAAGCTTTTAAACGTTCAAAGTACGCACAACTACAAATTTTCTTGCATAAAACCTAAGAAAAGTTTTAAAGATATCATTGGTATTCCCTCAAGTTGTGAATTTAAGCGCTCTCACAGATGCACGTAAACCATTACTTTAACTTTTTAGCGTAAAGTGAGGTCAACCGGCAAAGTTAGGTAGCGATAATTATGCTATTGATATTCCCAACTACAATAACCCTTAAATCTTAAGTTTCAGACGGTAGAACTTTTTGCGGCAAAATGAGGTCCAGGCGTCAAGAGACAAATAGCAATGAATTACCCGTTATAATTAACCCGCAAATCCTAATTTTAAGCTCTCCAGTACACTATTAAATGGGTTGGTTTTGACAAAACCATCTACCTTTTTCAACGCACGCGACGCCGCGAGCAAAATAATATATACGCTGTATCAAACAATGTTAAATACTACTTACAAATGCTAGATTTGTTGGCTGGAACATGCTTTGTTTTGTCACATGTACACTCATAAGACTGTATTCTACCCTGTAAGTAAGGTTAAAAGTTTAAGTGTGTGTAATATTTTCAACTTAATTTCTGACTAAAAGAAACCTGAAAAGACACTAACCTGATACACCGGAGTTGTGCCTTTAAGCACACTTTTTGTTCCGCTCTGAGATTTTTCAGTCCAGGTGGTTAACGTGCAACCACTCTGTACGACAATTGCATTGACGGAGTCTCGATGTTTTTCTGCAATTTCTAAACTCGTTCCATTGTAAAGCTGAATGTATTGCCCGTCACAAACGTTACAGCCACCACTGCTCACATAAGCCCTTCCACAATAGTCTTCACTTAATGGCAAATAAATATTGTCACAATTGCATACCTCAATAAAAAGGATTAATTGTTTGTGCATTTTCAAAAAAAATCAAGTGAAATTACGTAATGTTTGATATTTAAATTAGTTTTATTGTAATCAAACCCTGGAACATGTGCAATTGACTGAGTTGGGCGAAGGCACAGGTGATTTGTAACGATCACTTCCGGTCCAAATGCCACAATTTCCGTTAAAGTAGGTCTCGGAGCAGATAGTCATCGAACAACCATCCTCTACTTTCAATGAGCTGGTACTCCACCAACCAGAAACATAAGTGCGGTAGTCCTTTCGCAGGTTCACTGATTGATCAAAATCTTTCAAAATGAAGGAATCTTCCTCTAAACTCCCTTGAGAGAACAGGGTTCCACACTTTTTCTCATCAACAAAGGCACCATTAGACTCTGCCTTTTGCACAAGATATTGCAGCAGCAGTACAAATAGATAAAAAAGTAAATTTCTTTTTTCAAATTCGTCCATTTTATTTTGAAAACTCGAAAGTTTTTACTGAGTTTCATCAATTTAAAGTGAAACGTGAAATTACTAAAACTACCCAAGTTTAAATTTTTTTATTATGGCTGGAAAATTATTAAATGAGAAATCGATTTTCAGTTATCCGTTTTCTTATTACTAATAACAGCGTAATATTACAAGCTCCATCTTAATAGAATGCTGGTTTTGCACTTGTTAGAAAAAATATTTTGTGCTGGTTTTTATACTCAGATTTTTGTTATGAAGGAAATTGGGTTTCCTGTGCAGCTTGAGTTGCACTAACTTTTTATAAATTTCTAGATACCTAACCACCAAACTCGTATCAAATACATCAATATACTAATTAGTCACAAATACTATTGTGTACATAAATTGCAATTCATTTATTTGCTAGTGGGTTTCGGCAGAATTTTTTTCCCTGTACAAAATCATATTCTTATCTGAATTTTGGAACAGGTTCTCTTAATATGTTATTTCGAGATTTATGTAAATGTAAGTCTTCTGACGGGAAGAAACAAGATGTTTTAAAATGTACCTGCAATATTTGTGTTTATACCTATACATAATTCATAAACGTTTATTTAAGTTTGAAACATTCTTCAGTCATAAAAGTGCTAATGCGATCTAAAAATTTGTCTATTGAGGCTTCACAAATTTAATTGCATTAATAATTATAATAAGATTTTAGCTTGGTGTTTTTATAATATTGATTGGAAGAAACTATGAATTAAAAACTTAAGTTGTAAATAAACGCGATGTTAATTTTAGTTTGCAATTGTAATAATGCTCGTCATAATTCAAAAACATGGTAAAAATATTTGTAATAAATTTAATTTCACTAATTTAAGGAGATGAACACATTTAAAAGATCACGTCTTAGAAATAGCATCAACAATCAAGATCAAGAATGGTGACCCATATTATGTTATAGTGGGAATTACCACGCTTTTGATGTTTAAAGTGCGGATCGGTTTTAAGGGGAAGTGATATTACCACAAACATTGAGAGCATCCAGCTGAAAATCATCGGATAGTATTCACAGCGGAAACACTTTTACCATATAAATTTTTTGTTTTATAAACAAGGCAAAATAACAACTTAGGTTACAACAATATGTGAGCAACAACGCTTAATGTCAGTATATTCACTCATACTTAAAACCTTGTGGTTTTGATATTGGTCACAAAATATCATTAGTGCGTACGTTTACAACTGATAGTTTTTACCAACTACATTCAAATGATAGGGAGTTCCTTAAAGATTACAATGTTGATACTGCCATATAAAAAACCGACTTTAGAAATTAAATTAACTAAACCAGATGGATTCTGAGCTATGGGGAAAATGCACATTATGGTAGGTAGGCGTAGATTATCTAAAGTGTAGCGTGAGCTGGCTACACTCACCAATTACGCCGTTAACATGAGTGACCATACTCAATTAGTTGTCATTGGCTTAATAAGTACACTCAAGCATGGCGAGACATCTAAATATATAACAACTATGTTCCCAAATACGGTATTCCTTATTATTTGGGTATGTGTGTTAACAAGATTAGTAAATGTGTTAAGTCGTAAAGTGAGTACCAGCTACAGTATGAAAAAATGCGTATTAAATATTCAGAAAATCAAAATTTTCTTGTTTCAAATGACAAATGTATGTTTTTGATGATGTTTTTGTTCTAAACTAACAAAAACTATTTGCGGTTTTGTGACAATAAATGGCAACTATTTGTTTTAATACATAGATTCAGCTGAAAACAAATTTGCGTATTTTTTCCCGCTTTTCCATACGGGTAAAAACTTTGGTTTTAGTTTTGCATGAAAATCCAAAAGCTAGGCTTTTGGTTAAAACTTTACACATAGAGTGATGTTGTGATTTTTTAAATCAAATAATATTTTGAATAAATAATAAAGCTTTTCATAAAAGCCTCCAAAATGGCAAAAAATTTGGAACATCTACCAGTCAAAATTGACCAAAATAATGATGCCATTGCACCAGTACCATACAGTGGCCCTTGTTGATCTCAAATTGAATCTCTCGAGGAAACTGTTGGTCAACATAGCTGGTAAATTAAGCAACTTTTGGAAAGAAAGGAAGACAATGACAACGAAATAGGTAATGTGATCGATGGTGCCCGCATTGACGTTGATGCGGCTGCCAGGGAGAACAATCAGAGAGAATACCTGGAAGATGCTGCAAATCACCCTTGTGCTTTTATGGTAACAAGGAGCAATGCGAAAGTCAACAGCTTAAATTCAAATAATAAAAAACAAATATTAAACTGCTGACTCAAAATCATTTTTATTTCATTTGATGTTAACGGGGTATTCTGATTTTCCCCTTTGCCCCCAACGAAGTGAAGAAGAGAGAGCAAAGCATGAAAAAAGCAGCTTATGATGGTGTATTTACAATTGCTAGGGCAAGGCCATATTAATATTGAAATCTTGAATTCATGGTTCGATTTAACTTTTTAAAGTATTAGTTACGCTTAAAACAAAATATTGACCAATATTATATTACTATTGCCATCATAAAATATTACAAATAGTTCATCATATTCCAAATAATAATTTTTGATATTTTGAGAGTTTCAGTCTCAGGAAGAATTATTAAATTAATTAAATGAAGTTAATGAAATTTAGCAAAACTATACATTTTTGTTTCGATTTACGTGAAATCAAGATTATTATAATAAAATTTATGTAAAAGTACATTTAAAAAAACAAGAACCTATTCGATACACACACACTGTTTTTCTGATGACGATATAAGTGACTGAGTCTATTAAATGCCTGCTCACAATCGTCGCATTTAAATGGTCGCACTTCAATATGTATTAGTTTATGACGATTTAAATCAGCCTTCCGTGCAAATTTTAAGTCACAAATTTCGCACTTATGAATTTTTTTGAGTGGCTTTAAATGGAATGCGTCCCCGCAATCCCCACACCGATTACGATATTTTGGGTGGGCCTTCTTTTCATCCTGTAATCGCCTTCGGTTCTTGCTGACATTTGGCTTTCCAGGAGATTGTTGTGGTGACGGAGCTGGTGGAATATCCGTTTGTACTGATTTGTTTACAGTTGAATGATTTTCATTGTGAATTTGCTCATTTGTCATTTTTCTCAGTTGCTGAATCCTGAACTTGAACATGTATTTCTTTTGCAAATTAAAATACAGATAACTGTTATTATTTTATAAAGTTTTTAAAAATATGCGCGAAACAATCATCAAAATTTTATACTACTTGCCGGCATAATCGAAATGACATGACTGATGTGATTTGTTATCAGTTTCAATTTGATTTGGAGAAGACGTTTGTGAGCAAAGTTGATTCAGAAAATTAAGGGTTTGAGTGACATTTTCCTTTTCAACGGTGGAGCCAGCAAGTGACGTTTCCAAGTTTTTATAAAATGGAAAAATTGTGTTGATAGAGCCGTTTTTGGGATGCATTCTATTATTTATACTGGTCATCCGGGACTCCATTGACATTTTTACTGCTTCCAGTTCTTCATGAAGATCATTTAACTTCTTTATGTCATTGTCACACTGATCACACAATAAAACTAAAAATTCTACACCATCGAAAGGGTGTCCCATTGAAAATGAAAAAGATAACCTTGGCAATTCAGAAGTGCTATATTCTGAACTCACGGATGTAGATGGAAAACTTTCTCGAATATTTCTGTGATACAAGTAGTTACATAAATAATCGATTGATTTATTTTTATTTGTGTCTTCGGTTTTACCAGTGGAAGTATCCACATGGTCATCTGATGGAATTTTGTAAAATAAATTGGAACACAGTTGGCAAGCGGTAGAAGTGGACATGATAAAACGATTTTTAATTTTACTGATTTGTAACTTTCAAAAAACTTGTAGAAACCTCAATAAAACAATGTTTATAAAATGAATTTATTTATACTTTCGGTTTACCTTTAGCATGAATAAATTTTAATAAATTGAACTAATTTTGCTTTTTGCTTGAATCTGTCATTTGTTGTTATTGAGGAATCAAACCAAAACAAAGTGATCTGGACGAAAAACCAAACAAAAATACACAGGCAGTATATTAATCTATTCCTCTTTTATTTCCCAATCTTTCCAGTGTGTACAAAAAGCACAAAGTTTAGCTTGTAAATACAAAACATAGGAGAACAACAACAACAGAAAACGGAATTAACCCTTTTTTCTGAAAATCTTCGTCATCTACATGTACATGTTTATGTAAAAAATAATGTGGGTGCTTTTCAGGTGAGCAACGACAGTTTTTTTATAACCTGATGCACCACATTATTGTGCATGGAGCGATAAATTCAAAAGAAAGAAGTTCTTCCGTGATATTCCATTTTTTCGTGTAAGCTTCAGCACAACTTAAATACAAAGTTACTTTATATCATTAGAGGGAATGGTCTCGTTTCAATTTAAAAACAAACTCGTTCTTATTTTTACTGCATTTTTATGTATTGAAAGCACAACAAATAATTTGTGCAATCGGGGTTCATGAATATTTGGATTTTGCTAGCATTTCTTTATTCTACAATATTTTTTTAATTCAAAAGGCTTTCTTTACAAACTGAATTATTAAAAACTGTTACTTTATTTCTTTTTTTACAATATACTTTTATCGTTTATTATTGATATGGTAAAAATAAGAATCGTTTAGTTTTGTCCTAAATATTTTAAAACAAGATAATCTCCCTTTTTCCAAAGCTGTTATCTATCGAAAATATATGTTCATGTAAAAACCTTTCTTTTCATACAAACCAGAGAAATGTTACCATTGCTATAAAAAAATTAGAGAATAAACCATTTGTCGGAAGCGATGCATCTGCCGTGTCAATTTCACACAAAAACTTTCAGTTCCTGGAATGGGGCAACGCACTAATACCTGTGCGAGTGTTTTATATATGTAAAGTTTATCTCATTTTATATTTATAAATATGTTTACTGAATCATTTTTTGCTGCTTTGGCTTCTCATCCTCTCAAATTATTTTTGAACTTTGGTCATAAAATTACTGTTTGTTTTATATGACACAATGATCATATTGTATTAACTGAACCATTTGTTGTTGTTGTTGCTGTTCCACTTCTAATTTAGTGTTTTAAACTTTTTAGTAGAAAGTTATACTATAAAAACAAAAAAGATTGTCTAACTTTGAGTAAAATGCTTTTGTATTCGAATATGATGGTTGAGGTGACCTCTTTGATAAAACAATTTCCCACAAGTTTTGCATCAAAAAAGCTTTTCAGATTGCAGGTGCCGTTTCATATGAGAGTATTTGTGTCCATCTTGAGCAAAATCATTTCCATCATATTTATACAGTCTCTCTATTGCATGCCCGTGTATGCGTACAAGTAACTGTTTTTTTGCATAAAATTTTTTTCACAAAAAACGCAGCAATGAAATTTTATACGATCCTCTTGTAATTGCGTCTTTAAATGCGTATTCAATTCGCGTTTCGTCACAAAACTGACGTGACTAGTTTTGCAGTTGTAAGCTTTTTCTTGCGTATGTAGGCGCGTGACATGGTCAACTAAACTTTGTTGATATACAAATTCTTTATCACAAATTTCACAATTAAAGGGTTTTTCTTCAGTATGAACTCGAATATGTCTGTACAAACCACCATTGTCATAAAATCCTTTATTGCAAAATAAACATGTGAGTGGGCGTGATTGATTTTCCACATGATAGAATCCTTTTTGGGATTGAATTATTGAATTACTTTGTGACACTGAAGTAAATTAGTGTTTAAATGCCCTGATCTTGTAAATTTACGATCACAAATATCACACAAAAAAGATTTTCTGTTCCTTGGAATTTCATCGTGTATCTTTAAAACTGATTTTCTTTTAAAACTCATATTGCACTTTCAACATTTAAATGGCTTTACATTGGTATGTACCACCAAATAAGCTTTTATATTTGATACAATCTTTCTACATGTTTCACAGTAGAAACGTTTTCCACGAGAATATGGCATTTTGTATTTTTGCCTAATTTTTTGGACCATACTTTATTTTGCTACTTTTTTGTAAACTAAACAAATTAAATTAGTTTTTAAAGTTTTTGAACCAAAAGCCGTTGTAGCACTTCCAAGTATTTTATAAAATATCGTTAATAGCAATATTTTATAACCGCCACTGCATAACAATTTTCAAAAAACATTCAAAAATGTAAGTACTGAACTCTCAATTTCAATGTGCACGAAACTATCATTCAAACAAAATATTTCGTTATACAAATTATATTTGTCTTGCAATCTGTAAAAATCATGCTTGAATTCTAATGAATTTCCAGCAAATTTACAATGATGATAATTTTAAAATAATATAATAATTTTGTAGACTATTTAACTTAAGTAGCACATAAACGTTTAAAGCTTTAACAAATTACAATTTGTGTGAAAAAGTGTGCACCTGGTATTTCCCCTTTTTCATTTCTTTTATCAAATGTTGTAATTTCAAAGAAAGAAAATTACATTCTTTTGCTCTTGAAAGGAATAACAACAATAAGCATATGACTGTATTACGTGGAATGCAAGGCCGCTACTGTTCTCAATTGTTGAAGAGAAAGCAACGAGATAAAAATGTTTCTGAAGAACAAACAGGCAATAAAGGTAGCATTAGATACATTAAAAAGATTAACATGAATAAAAAAAAGATGTTTATTTTTTTGTCTTCTTCTCAAGGTCAACATCGAAGCTTGGTAAAGTGGTGGTTTTTATGTGGCTGCGAAAAGAACGACAGAAAAGAAAAATCCTTGTTATTACGCAGCATTAATGAAGATGAAAAGAGCAAAACTAATGGTTTTTGGCTACTTGCAAAAAATCCATAGCATGCCTTTCACATTATTTTTCTTTGTAAAACAGTAACAGCAGCAAATTCAAAATTTCAAAGTACTTTTACTCTTACTATTACTTTTCTTCCATTTCGATTTTAAAACAATTTTGTTATTATCACTTTTCTTTATTGATTTTCAAACTTTTTCCGTGCAGAGAATACAACCAAGGCTCAGCACAAAACAAAACATTCTATAATATTCAATCCATCAAAATCTATGTGCGAAGCTTTCATGCCGAGAAAAAATGATGATTACTTCCCTGAAGTATACTTATCTGGTAAACTCCTGAAATGGACAGAAAACGTGAAATACCTTGGCTATGATGTGAGTTGTTGGCGGCGGGATGAAGAGGAACTGGCAAAACAACGGCGTGAAATTTATGTGCGGGCAAATTTAATTATTAGCAAATTCGGTAAATGCAGTGAAGAAGTTAAGAAATATCTATTTAATACATATTTTGGGAACATATACTGCATGA
>JAQFYG010001763.1:0-17345 GCA_034694325.1 Entomobrya corticalis | reverse complement strand
TTTTTACAAAGTAAAGTAAACTACCACAATAGTTAAGTTTGTGTAACATTACTAGAATAGTTATGTAGTGTTACGTGTGTACGGGTTTCTTCATGAATGCATACATATTTTTACACATTTTTCAGGCATTTCCACTGTAATCTTGTTATTGAGCAACCATAATGTAAGGAGTTTCAAGGAACTACACATGTAGTTAGGTACGTATTTCCAATGCCGAGTAGAACTTCATTATGATGATCATTGTGTTTCATGTTGCTTTTCTTTATGGTAGTTTTCATGTTCAAAGGAATTCTAACATGCAGAGAGAGATACTATATATATTGCGGTTGGAGTTTTTTCAAGAGAATGTGATACAAAAAGTACGTGATATATACAGAGTAGTAGTAGCACTACGCACTTTATTTTTTATTCTCTCTAAAACTACGACACGAAGACTTACTTTACTACCAGCTCCAAAACGTGCTCCTCCTCACAAATCTCATTCAACAAGAGATGAACATGCCAAAGGAGAAAAAAAGGCTTGAAACAAGGAGCAGCAGCAGAAGCAGCTTCACTTGTTTGAATGTAAAAAATTTCAGGAACAGAGAGACATGTGATGTTTAGGTACCTAAACATGTGTATCTGTATTGTTATCATCGTGAGCATCTTGTGTGGAGCATAATATTATGCCTGTGCATCTCTGAATAGTGGATTGAGCAACCTCCCGCAAAACCCTCTTCACAAAATGTGTAGAATAATATGAAAGCAACAGGCAGCAGCTGAAAAATGAAGAGAGCTTAAAAGACAGCTTTTAATAAGAATCAGCAACAGAAAGAATAATTTTTCCCCAACACATTTTCAGGAAAAGTGTTGCGCTGATGTGGTGAACTCTCTTATACGCATTATCCCTATATGTAATACCTACTCACACTCACACTACATAACACCACATCGCATGGAATATACACACATAATAGACTTTTTAGAGAAAATTCACTTGTAAAGCCGTAAAAACATTCTCTGCTGCTGGTTTGCTACTTAGCATGTAAGACGCAAACCGTGTATTTTACTAGAGAGATAATAATATATCAGCGTAAATTCTTTAAAAAGGGGTTTAGCTTCTTGAAGAAACGAGAGGGAAAAATGGACATTTAGTACATTTACGTTTTTACGCAGAAAAGCACACGGCACGTCGCAAACAGAAACTCTTTAATAGTGTGTGTCAGTTAGTTAGAACCAATAAAGAAAATATGTGTAACTTTTGCGAGATATGTTATGTCAGTTGATATAATAGCTGAGGAGAGGGTTCTACATAGTACAAGCAGTAGCATTATAATAGCGAGTTTTGGATGGAGAGAAATTGAAATGGATTCAAAGAAGAAGTCGCTTTTTTTCTTTTGCCAACAAATGCCAACATTTTTACTATAGTACGTTGTAGAAGCAGAGTGGAATGGAGGAAGAAGTATGGAGGTATCGGTATGTGCATAAAAACTTGAAAGGATAATACGCAATGCATAAATAAAGAGAAAAAAGTTTATCGAATGACATGCAAAAGCCATGTAAAAAGCAAAGCTGCCGAGAGTCGGTAAAAAAGGTTTAACAAGCTTAAACCCAATCCACAAGGGAATTCCTTTCAGCAGAGCAGCAACGCTATCGCCTCAACAAAAGTCGTAAGATGAAAATGAGAAAAGAGTGAAGTAAATACGAAATAGTATCGCATACTTTCTATTATAACCTGACTTGTAGTAAAGCTCCCTATAAAGTTCGGGGAAAAGGTTTAATGATATGAATGGCATGATATCTCTGATGAGGACGATGATCACGATACCACGATCTGATAGTAATTTTTGGCAGTTTAAAATAAACCGCAGTGTGACTTACAAACACTTAACGAACAAATAATAACTAGACAGAAAAAAATGGCATGCTGCTAAATAATTAAATCATTAAAAGGGCCCTTTAAAACTCGAGAGAGCAAAGATATTTTTAAACATTTTCCCCTCCTTGTGTAAAACGGGGTTCATTGCATTGACGAAAATAAAAGCTGAAATAATTTTCAGTTTTTTCAACAAAAAAACTTGATGAATACGCATGGAGAGATTTTAAAAAGCGTTATAACGTCCACACAAATAGTAAATCCTTCGGCATTTAAAACTTTCTTTTGCGCTTCGATCTCTATTCAAGTTTTCCGCTCCTGTCTACTTGATATATAGCAAAACAATGAGTCAAGTTAAATCGCGCTCTTCTTTTCTTCATTTCCTTTACGCATTATCAAGAGCAGAAAGAAAAACAGTAAGAAAGCATAAAAAAAGTTTGTTCACTGCAAGAGGCATGAAGATTCAGCAAGCCGGGCCAAAATCTATTGTGTTAAAACTTCATGGTTGGTCTCCACAAGTTCGTCATCCACACCAACACAAACATATTTGCATCAACATTGTCAAGCGTCAATACATATTACTAATTCTCCTCCTCCCCTGCTACAAAACAGTGTATATTCAGCAAACCAGGTAGTTCTTATGATGCAACATCTTATAAACAAGACAATATTTTCTTTTGGTTTGGAAGGAACTCACACACTATCAGAGAAACAGCAAAAAAAGAAGAAAACTCGTATCAGGTTAAAATATCTCGAAACATGCGGAGACACCCTACACGCATCAACCCCACGGCTCTTTTATATGAGCAAATATGCGTATCTATTAGAGCTGCTCCTTATTTTCCCTATCTCTACGTTGTCTTTTCACTCATGTTAATCAGAAAAAAATACAGTGGCAGAGTAGCAGTGTTATGTGTGCAAAGCCAGAAAAACTATCATCGTCCGTCCAAAACACAATAATATAAAAATTATCAACGAAAAAGGGTAAATAAATAGCCGCGCGATGGCTTGCATGCAAAACTAAATTTTTTATGCTGCGTAACAAACAACTACGCATGTTGTATCAATAACAAACTATGCTGGTGATTTTCCACAGATGACGGACCCAAACTATCAAATTTTGAAGAATAAAAAAGTCATACACGCGTGATGATGAAACAAAGTCGATTCGCTACCAATTTATAAATTGGTTTCGTGTATGATGGATAATGAATGGTCAAAAAGATGTAAAGTGATGAGGACGTGGTGCTCAAACACACAAAAATAAAAAATATTTTTTGTAACTTTCGGGTTTTTACTATGAAGCACGGCGGGAGGAAAACATCGTTAAACTATATGTTTAACTGCTTAATGATGAAGGAAATGCGTTTTCACTTAAATTAAGAAGCATTTTTTATCGCAAAACTTAGTTAGAATGCAACTCGAAATGCTACCTGATCAAAGCTACAATGCATTTTGCGAACGTATTTTATGTTGCAGTAAAACAAATGCTAATAAGTTATATTAAAACATTAAATTTAAAGTATGATGACGTATAAAGTAGCATTTTAGATCCGAAACAAAAATAATAAAGGTTGCAAGTGTGTGTAGAAAAGTATCTTGAGAAGAACACAGGGTCCAACGTTATAAAACAGCAGTCCTATCCTATCTTGGGGCAATGCGAAACACGCTCAGGTAATTTTCAATCAATCGATACAAGTGTTTACTACACAGATTCTGTGGATAGTTTTGACACTGCAGGTTTTGCTAATGACGAAATGTTTATTGTAACATTTTCTGTTTAATGAAAACTGTCCAAGACAGACAGAAGGAAAGACAAAAGGTTCAAGCTACATAATTTTTCATTTTAACAAAAAGTATATTTCTGTCCATCTAATACTGCCGCTACTGCTACCGCCAGTACCACCGCCGTAAGTAATATTGAAAGCGACAATCTGGAAACTTAAAACCGTTTCCGGTCCTGTAATCATCATCGATAAATCTAAAGTGCTGGGAACTAAAAACGAACATACAAGGTTGTTGCGTACGATCAACAGCCTTATACGTACGTCCGCCGTACAAAAATTTAACTGCCTACCTATTCCATTAGTTTTGGGTTAATAATAATAAAATGCTACGTACTTATTTCCAGGCCAGTGCTTTCTGTTTTACACACGACCACGTTTTTGCTGGTTGACTTTGCGTGTTTGAATTATAAAAAAGCTATTTTTTCATAGCATTTCTCCTCACCTGTTCCTGAAACACATGCATTTCTACCTATTCCCGAATCCCAATTTATTCTGTACAAGAGATTTTTATTCAAGTGAACACACACATTGAACTTTTTTATACATGTACTTATCATTTAGCTTAGCATACAATTTTATATAAACTCATTATTATGATCCTCTTCATTTGAAATTAACGTCAGCACATTAATTCCATGTACTTTGAAATATAAAACCATTATTTCTGGATAAACTTTAATATCTTGAGTCATGATCAGAAGTCCATTATCATTGTTTAAGGAGCATTTGAGAGTCGAGTGGGGGTGCATGGGCTCACATAAGGGCTGCTGAGCTACCGTACATGATATACAAGTTGCTTCTGTTTTTTACATAGAGTAGTAAAGTGCCCATTTTACAAGCAAAAATGAAACAACAAAAGTGTATTAAGTAGAGGATCAGGAAAGTAGACGAAGACCCGCAGACCTCTGTGGAAGATGAGTTTAACTTTTTCCTCCTTCAATTTATTGTTCAAACCAATTACTAATATAGACTCCTTTCTTGCTCATTAAATTAGTTTGCTTCTTAGAATAATGGGCTTTACGGCAACACTCAGCAGCATAGCAGCATTGTGGAACACATCGTCAATCGCCTTTCAGTCGCCCACGGGCATTCTTTAATAATATTTTTAATAAAGATAATGATAGCAGTATACGACATATGCTATTTGCTCTATAACAGCCAGTTTTACAAACTTTATTTTGCTACTTGATCAGAAGACTCGTCCTCTGGTCTGCTACCACCACCACCACCACCACTTTTCCCTTTATAACTGTTTAATTTTTTCAGTTGCCTCCAAAATGGACATTTCTACTTGACCGAGACCTCCTAAGACAAAAACTACTAATCCCCACGAACAACCAAACGCAAACCACCACCAGCTCAGTAGTGGTTCACCTTCTTCTGTTGCTATTGTTTTTAACCAAATCCATGCATTAACTCAAAAATATTTAAATTAGCTCATGTACAACCTGACATTGATAGGAAGTTTGATAATGAACACAGGGAGCAACAAAGCATAGCAATGAAGAACATAAAACGCGACGAGAATCAAGGGGCAGTCAGCCTAGTGTGTACTCACACACTCGCTGCATCACAATTGCATATTTACACCTGTACTCTTGTAAAAGCACCGGAGGAGAGCTGTATCAGAAAAACTACATAATTTAAGTACAAATTCAAATTATAAAAAAGTGATTTCCAGATTTTTTGCTCCTTTTACATATTTTACCCGCTTCTTTTTCCAACACAATTGCAACCAATTACAAAAAAGCATAATTCTAAAACATTCAGCGCGGTTTTAGTATATTAGCAAAAAAAATAACAATTTGAGCAAAAGTTGAACGGGTCCGCATTTCATTATATTCCTTCCAGTAGCATAATAATCACCCAGAGAATCCTCGCTTCTCTTTCACATCATCATTGAAGAAAAACACGAAGCATTGCACTTTTTTACAGAGAGAGAGAGAGGAGCAGTCAGTCAAGATGAAAAAAGGGTTCTACGCATTCCTACGCATGAACGCATACCTCCGAAAATTTACACGTTTTATAGTGTTTCGTTAATAGTGCCAACGTACGACGAAAAGGTATTATATAATTCTCGTAGCATATGTAATACTATACAGAGTGAGCAACCCCCGCCGCCACAGGCTTTTTCTTTGTTTTCCACTATTACTATTTTACTACTGCCACATAAGATGAGGATGCCACCTTGCATGTATTTTGTGCGTAGAGTTCTACGCACTCTTACTACCAACTGCATCTTTAAACCGCTGCTGTTTCGTTCATGAGAAGCTGGTTTCTTACACACAGTTCTCATCATCAACATGTTACTATTCTTTGTCGTTTTAAAACTGACATGATGCGTGTACTAGCAGCAGAACACTACTGGCTAATGTTTCCTCCTTGATTGTTTCACATCAATGAACAAGACGCGGCTCATCATCATGATCAAGCACGACTCGAGAAGAATGAGACACATTCTTCGTCTAAAGTATGCATACACACTATTGTGAAAAAATGCGTCATATACCATATTGTTCTTTTTATATAATGTTTACTTATGCAATACATTAGAAAAAAATAAAACAAGCTTGCATACTTTCATTATTTCCTTAACGCATTTTCTTTGCGTTAAGATTTTCCTCTTTTGCTGCTGCTGCGTACACTTACAAAACAACAGGAAGAGTTCCTTTACGACGATTAGCATGACGATGATAATGCAAACGTTGTTGTTACAAAACATCAACATGATACCATAAAATGTGACGGGAATGGCAGACACGGCAGGATTTATATTCTCTGCTGGCTGGTTGCGTAAAGCATCGGTATAATAGACTGAATGAATCCTGCGTTTTTGCGTATAGAGAAAATATTTTTAAAAATGCAACAGGCAAAATGAGAAAGAGCAACAAGAGAATCTCTTGAAAAACTCGATCTCCATATCCTCTACTGGTTTGTCGCTGTATAGAAGACTATGAGAGATGATGATGCTGGGGATGATCATGTTTTTCCTTCTATCTCTGTTAATACATGACACCAACAAGAGCGGCTTAGATTCGGTACTAGTGCGTCGTACGCTCTTGTTCTCTTGTAAACTTGCGTTCTTTACAGCGTTGCTGTTTCATGGGATGAGGATGCATCTACTGATTCACTGTTCACTACTTCTTCTGAGATTAAGCGCTTCTTCTTTGCATATATATCTTTGGGAAAAGCGTGAACTCTTATTTGTGCATGCCAAGTCGTTTTTATTGTTATTTTTTTAGACGAGGAATGCAACGTAAAGAGTCAATATCATTATTATACGTGGAAATACGCATTTTTCTAACATTGAAAGTGCTAAATACTTTCAATAGACAAAAGTCAGTCCAAGAATCATTCGCATTGTTTTCCTTCTGAAAATACATATTTGCCAATGATCAGATTTTAAACTGTCCAGTCCTAGTCACACACAACCATTTTGTCTGAAGAAATGTAATGAAATCAACGAACCTCCAATTTATCAATGCTTTACAATGAAAATTTGTGTGTGTGGAGGATGCACAATTTACATGCAAGTGATCTAGCTTGCTCACTCATAAATGAATCTTGCCCGCAAGAAAGTGTATAGTAGTAGGTTCGACCTTGCAGGTTGCAGGTCATTAAACTTGGACCACGTGCCATGATGTATGTACATTCCTTATACTTGGTATGCATTAATGGACAAAAATGAAAAGATGCACAAATTCAATTTTAATAATTGTATTCCACTCTGCCTATCAATGATAAAAACGCAACGCTTTTTAAAATGATCAAATGGATTACCAGATTGAAAAGATGAGCATATAAACCCACGTTGAAATCCCAAGAACTATTTTTTTATTATAGCATATAAAAATATGAATGTACTACCAATTTTATACACATTATTCTCTCGTTTACTTCAAAATTATCATCACCTACACAAATTATTTGGCAAATAGAATATGCATGACACTCTTCAAAAGTGTATGCATCTAACCTCTGACATGTATCATGTATCCCAGTATAAAGTTTCAATCTTATAAACGCATCTCTCTCTCCTTTTGTATGAAATAACGACTCCAGTCAAAAACTTGCCAGAATGAACAAACAAGCTGGAATCTGACAAGAGTGAACTATTTATTATTTTCAAACTTGTTAAACCATTTTTTATTTGTTTATGTGCATGGTGCATTTGTTTGCTGACGATGATAATCATGAGATTCTTCTTCGATTCTTCTATGAGAAGCGAGGTAAATATGAGAAAAGTAAACATATTTTTATGTCTTCAACAACAGCAGTGAAATCTGCAGGAAGTCCAAAAAATTAAGTATAAGCGCATTATGTAACTTTGAACTTGTTACAAATATATCGTTTTACGACAAAAAAGGCCTTAAAGCTCAATTTTTAAGTAACCTGACGCTGAGTAGCTTTTACCTGTGAGTATGTTTGGAATTGTAAGAATTGGCTTTTACTTTTTACGCACATTTTCCTAAATGACATTTAATGAGAGACATGAACTTTATCCATTCAGAATGCCATATATGCACGTAGTCATTCCCATTTAATGATCGTTGAATGTATTTCCTGAAAAATGCTTACTCTCTTGGCATCGTGCTCTGCTGTGTGCTTTTACTATTGAAAACGGAGAGAGAAATAGAAAAAACGTCTTTGTAGGATTCCTTTGTACACGTTCAAAAGTAATTTCTTTCCGAGTATGGACGGTTAAAATTGTCTCTGAAATACTTGGCAAAACCAGATTTTTAAACGAACCAACCCAAAAGACTATTATTCCTCCTGCTGTGGCAATCCCGATAATTATAGGTATGTGCAGCAAGCAAAACTATTTATAATTCTGGTATTTTGGTAAATAAACCTTATCGACTCGCTCCATTCTCCTCCATTCAATCAACAAAAGTTAGCATTGTCAACCTTGTTCTCTCAACTCACATGTTGGTTTAATTAAAATACACAAAGTAATCTATGTTTGAACTGACGGAATCGAAAGAAAAATACGTTCATTAAGTAATGAGCTATCATCAGTATATCAAGTAGTGTGTGATGTTTTTCCTGCAGCACAGATGAGAAACATGATCCCATCCTCTCATTCATTCCATCATTATCCGATTAAAAAAGGGAGGAGAAATGGGGAAAATGAAACTCTGCTCCATTAATCATTATCACTCGTACAAAGTTAAGTGAACAAAGTAAATACAATATAAAGTCGATTAGGTATGTATTGACAAGCATACTTTCCGAGATCCGTGTTGTGTCCATGCCCTCATTACAATATTTATCACTTTGCATTAGTATACCGCTGCTGCTGCTGGACGGACTGGAGCTGGAGTATGGAGCTCTTTTTTTCATTCACAAAAAAAATCCAAACCCACACTACTTACTTATCGTCATCATCATGAGCCACATTATATCCAACTACAAAAACATGCAGTTAAAAATTGTACACGCATTTTCATTCATTACTTTTGTTTGCTTGCTATGTTATCATGCAGAGATATTCGATTCTCCTTGATAATATTCTTCCAGCAAAATGAATGAAATAATTAATAAACTTGGGAGAAAATGCGTACAATGTGGCAGAAAATATGTATCCTTCATTCATATCAATACATAGAAACAGCCGGTCACGTACACTTACAGCCCATTTAAACCAAAAATATTAACCATATATTCTTGCATTACCCCCAACCAGGAACGAGATAATATTAATTCATTCATACAATCATAATCATATCAAAATGATATGCATAATAAAATATTCCTGTGTATTTGCCTTATTCGTACAGTTCATGCTGGTCCCCACCTTGTTTGTCAACGCTGATGATGCGACCAAACAAAGTTAATTTTATTTCCCATTCTAAAAATTAAACGATGAAAATTGTTTATTCCCTTTGGTAGTTTTTTGAGAAAAAAGATGATGATGATCCAAAGTACTTGAGTCTTGGTTGAATACTTCCTATTCACAAATAATTTGTATATATAACCGAGCAATATTACACGCATACCTACATAAATTAGCTTTTCACGTACGATTCTGATCTAAATGGTCTTTTTCTTCATCTTCCCTCTTCTGCTGATACGTACAAGATTAAAAAAGTTACCAAACAGTCTCCTGTACAGATTTTCATTCATACTTACAAAATATTATTGCCACTGAGATGATAATGACGAGATGAGACGCTGACGAATAAACCTGCGTTTTGTAATCGTAACCCTAAACAGAAGCATTTTCAGAACAAGACTACTAACAACCCAGCAGAGTAAATATACGATAAAAAATTTCCATCTGCGACCGGAATCTCATTCATTCATTCGAAGTAATAAAATAAAACATGAATGTTTCCAATAAGTTGACAGCAAACATACTACTGCTGCAAACACACACACACATAATAATATGCAAGAACAGATTTTAAGTAACGCGATTGTAGGAGAAATACAAAAATTTTATATATGCGTGTGTGTATCATTAACGTAGCAGCAAACAATTTCAAACTACATCAAGTCTTCGAAGCTGCAGCCAAATTTTACGCCTACATAGTATGCGACGCACCGTTCCAGAAGATGAGTGTTTTTTAAAAATCCTGTTTTTTTCTAAAAGGTATGTGCTTATGTGCTTTATGCATATATAAACAACAACACAAAAAAAACGAAAAGGTAGAGAGAGAGACCTTTTATTTTTTGGCTGTCAAAAGAAATATGCTACGTAGAAAAAAACACTATCGTACGTGTAAAAACTCGGCTTTACGCACACACGGCACAACAACACTGTCAAGAGCTAAGCTGCAAGTGTTTCTTTACTACACCATTAGAAATTCAAAACAACTTTGACTGGGAAAGCTTTTTCTAAACATTACTTGTAGAAAAAAACGGAATGGGAAACAATATTGATGTTTCTTTGCGCGTTTATAGTTTCGAGTAACAGAATTACTGCAAGTGTATCGAGGCATGGAGTCGCGATTGTCACCTGAAACAGAATATCATCGATGGAAATTGGTATAAAGCAGAGGAACTTTTTTTATTCTCTCTCTCTCTCTCTCTTTGAATTCCTTTTTATTAGAAAAGTGTGATATAAGAGGACGATGACATGCAAATTTACGACACCAAAATTGGCAGGAGGATGTACATGATGCGCATGGGTGACACGTTTACTCAAATTGAATTTGTCTTTTTCACATCAGCCAAAAATAGGTGTGAAGAAGACAAGATTGTACGTTAAATAGCATCCCGTTCTCATTTAGAAGAACACGAGGGTTTGCAGCATGAGTGGGATCTGGGGAGCATTACCGCACCACTCTTTGAGAAAATGAACGAAAATTATGGCTTGTTTTCAGGATTATGCGTAGAAACCAAAGGTCACTGCTGAAAAGATGAAAGAGATGATGCGTCAGATTACTTGTGAGACCACAGCTTTCCCATTCGGCATGCTTACCAGCTACACACTATCATTAAAAACTTGTACCATAAATTGTCATAATCAGGTGACATCGCCAACACACAGGTCAGACTGAACATGTCGGGGTAATGTGATAAAACTGTCACAACAATTTGGAAAGAGTACACACACTCGAGAAGCAGATTGACTTTTTTCAAATTTCTTTTACTGCAGTCAAACTTATTGGTAAACATTTCATTTTTTATTGGATATTCCATACTTGGAAAACAATTATCATAAAAATTTCCCAATTGTATTTAAATTTATATGATGAGACAGTCGTCGTGTGGCAGATCTGCTTCCTCATAAAAAGTGACACGTTTATATTAGTTTCCCCCTTCTCAGTCGTTTCTACACACAAAAATTAAATTTCTGTATGCAATTAGCATTGAATTATGCTGAATACCATTCCTGTCAAAGGGTTCAACTCAACCAAAAAAAAAGTTTCGTGGAAAACAATATTGGTTTTTACGCAATTATCATGTTGAAAAAGAGACAAGAAGAGGTGAGAGGGGCCAACTCGTACACATCTTTTCTTTATCTTTCTCCGTGTAGTTCCTACTGATCATCTCAGCAGCGTGCCTTGAGTTTCCTCCAATATCCCGAGTCGAGTAACATTATATCCACACAGAGTAGACAGGGAACAGACAAGAAGACAACACCACATGGCACGCCACACGCACATCATCATCATTATTATCTACTTTATCTGTCAATATAATATTCAATTGAGACAATGAAAATGAATTTATTATTTGTTTCAGGTGCCAGCTGCTACTTTACTTGAAGCTTTGAAACTTATGATAATCATACAATATTTAAAACTAAACAAACGTCCGAAAGCCTTAACATTGTAAGGTACCATACACCGTGGACGCGTGCCACACACCACACCTGCTACACACGTTATCCAAAGAAAAAAAACGAAGCCATCTTAATACCATCACGTCCCCTTTTACCATTAAACTTGAAAACTACTTTATGAGACGAGAGGTGAACGTTCCCGCACCAACAAGATGATCATCAGCAATAATAATTATGATTACAACAGGGCAGTTTTTTTATCATACCTTCATGATCATCATTATTAGCCATCGGTCAGTCCTCTTGATTAGGAATACACGCAGCAATTACATAATTCAATAAAAAACATAAAACTCATAATGTTGTGAAATAAAATGTTGGAAAGCACATGATCTGTCCAGTCGGGGACTGCTTATGAAATGCTTTCTTTCATCAGATCAATTATGCACATGCATATATTTTACATTTTACACCGAAGCTACTACTACGATATTACGAAATGAATAAAATAAATAATAATAAGAGTTTATATACATAGTTATAAGGGACAGAACAAAAACCCACATTTTCCCGGCTGTCTACGGAACAATAAAACTGGAAGTTTTATTTGCATATAAACAATATGAAGCATTATAATATTCAGGTAGTAAATTTATTTCCTTATGCAACATGTCATTGCACCATAACAGACTTTCTAAATGTTAAATCCCAAAAATGAGTACCCATTTTCTGGATACTGGATAAATTGAAGATATTTTGGAGCTCAGATACTATCAAAATTCAACATTATTATCCCGTCTCCGAAAATAAAAACGTCCCCTACTACTAGTACTCCCACTAAAACACCTATTAAAAATCAACAGATAACTCGTACGCAATTAAAGTAATCCATACTCCTACACACATTCATCCAATCCAATATTATGCATAAATACCTACGCAATCTTCTTTAATAAGCTTGTTTTAGTAGATGCACTTGCTCCTGCCCACAATCATCTCGCTTACGCTAAACATACAACTTGTACGCGAGTACACAAACAGTGAGTAGTTTTAACAAACAAACAATTATGTTTGTGGTGGTGCTTTGTTCTTCTCAACTGGTTTGTCATCTCTAGCTGTCTATCACTCAACAACTGACTTGTCCATAATAGTAAACCTGACAATTGACGACTATGTACACTGCCCTGTTACGTTGCTATATTTCACTTTGATTCTTCGATTCAGCAATCAATTCAAAATACATACCATAACAAACCAACTACCTTCTCAAGAATGAATTCCTGAATTTTCTTTGCATGAATCATAATCTTTTCCAATGAAACGAATACAAGTAGCCGTATACCAATTCATTACGCATTTTAAAACCCCATAACCAGGCATTGTATAAATCTAAAATACCCATCTCTCCAGCTTAATGGCGAAACGCATTAACGCAATATTTTCACTGTCAGGTAATTCAACTCTAAATTGATCGTGTATTCTACCCCAGAAGCAATGCACAGAGAAAAGATCCAGTTCCACACATGCCCATTTGAAAAGGAGGAAGCAATAATTTCCTACACACTTATGTAGTCTACTTAGCACAACACCACATTACCGGCCGGCATTGTCTAAAAAATAGTGCGTGGGTAGCTCATCATCAAATCCTGCGGAGGCATATCGTCATCGAATTCATCAATGAATCACTCCTCCGCTTTTTTTTCAAGATGATGTACCTACACATATTATGCATCACTCTAACTATGATGCATGCACGATAACAACGTGGTGGTGGAGGAGCCGTCATCGTGATGTACACTCACTCACTTTTTTTATAACATTGCATATTGTAATTTTGAAGCATTTGGGCATTTACGACAACGACTTTTTGTCTACATACAAGTTTCATAGAAGGACTATAACAAAAGCGTACTATAACAATCGACAAGCAGCCGTTCTATGACTATTTCTAGTAATGCAACAGTTTTCTGTTGAAAAAAGAGTGCTGCTTCTGCTGCTGCGTGAGCTCATCACATGCCAGAGCCATACAACCCAACAGTAATGTCGTCATCATTACCATATCACTCCTCTTTTGCACACTGACTAAAAGAACAATAACAGAGAGAAAAAAATGTGTACACTTTACTTTGTTCAGTTTAAAAGGAACAACTTGAACGCGATCGTCATCAAGCAGCTTGTGCTATTATTGTAGTGCGTACACAAATTATATGCAGCAAAGGTAGATATTTAACTGGAATTCTTGTATGTGTATGGAATTTTTTAAAGTTTTGTACACGGGTCGTAATTTCTTGCACGCGTCCAAATATGCATTTTCTCTTGTACACATATAACCGCTTTTTATGCTTTATAATAATATGTGTGAAATCATAAAATTGCTATACACATAGGAAACAAAAATATTCTGCCTACACATAGTTTGCATGTTTTGTTAGGGAATTATGCGTTTTTCTCTTGTGTGTGTACACTTTCATGTACCACAATTGTTTTAATGAATGAATTAAACAGAGAGAAAGAGAATCTGTTTGCAAGTGAATGAGAAAGGCACGTCAAGTCAACGTGAGAATGTGGATAAACGTCTCGTTAACGATTCCAACTTTACCAGTTAGTATATGCGCTTTTCTCACAGCCAGTAAAACGTTTTGCCTGAGAAATTGTTCTAATTTTATCCTACCAACATTAGCAGCCAGCGTATTGTGAAGAGAAGCGTAGAGTGATCGAGGTTTATGTAGTAGCACGACATGTAACAGAAGTCATCATAATATTCACGATGATGACTTTTCTTTCAGTAAGAGACATGAACCAACAGAGACGCATGATGACGATGATAACAGCAAAGAGGAGCAAAATGCGAAGGAGGAGCTACTTCTGGATTTTAGACTAATTACCGGCAACATTTTTTTTGCGTTGGATGAATGAAAATGTATATATTTTGATGTACGTAAACAATAATGAGATCACCTTTCAGTTAGCGTAGTTTTTCGCTAAACTGTTGGGAATGGAAAAAGTACAAAAAAGGAGAGATGTTGATTTTTTGGAGACGAAATCAGAACATGGAAATGATATATAAATAAAATAAGACTACATACGCCAGACTGAGGGCACTGGGAAACCATCATCTTCTGCTCCACCTCCACCTTTGTCATGTCCACCACCACTACCACCGTTGCCTACCGTTCTACCGCCGCCTCCAGTGTTATCGGCGGCGGTGCGGTGTGGATCGTTTTCCGGGTAGTATGACATCATGACCATAGTAAATGATTATGTTTGAGAGAATTAATTAAATTCAGGCTTTAGTTTTTTTTAAACTCGACGACAGGAAGCTCCACTTGACACTGTATGTGATAGTATTTTGTAGTCTTTGCTTGTACGTTAAAAAATGAGCCAGAGTATACAGACTTTCGTGACAAAAGAGACCAGTGTAATGAGCTTTCTCGGTATCACTAGTGCACACGCGAAAAACGTGTAAATGGTAAGTACATTCACCGATGGCCATAAAAAAACGCGAGTTAATTTGTACGAGACTCTTTCCAATTAGCTTTTCGCTGTAAATTTAATTTCACCCGAAAAGTAAATTTGTGTCAGGAACAAAAGCGGCATATGACATGTTCCATTTATTGTTTATACTGAACGCATCGTCACACATTCTTC
This sequence comes from Entomobrya corticalis, assembly GCA_034694325.1. Taxonomy (NCBI): domain Eukaryota; kingdom Metazoa; phylum Arthropoda; class Collembola; order Entomobryomorpha; family Entomobryidae; genus Entomobrya; species Entomobrya corticalis. The sequence goes on along the minus strand of JAQFYG010001763.1, from coordinate 1,822 downwards.
CAAATAAATCCACTTCAAAGAATAAATTTTTCATTCAGCGGTGCGTATAGAGCATTACAGAAATATTTTACAATAATCTATCCTTAAATGCATAACTCTATAATTACAGGTTAAATCACAGAATCATACACCAACACACAATTAAACTCGTAGAAGCTCTAGACAAGAACAGTCATTCGGTGGTCTCGTTACGTTAATGATGATATGGAGGGAGGACGATATGCGTGATTTGCATACATCCAGAGATGCACTCAAACAGTTCACTACACTTTTTTTACGTAAACGTCTATTTTTTAAAGGTGTTAAGCCTATTTACATGAGCAAACCCTACTATTAAAATGACTTGACAGCGGAACTGCCTAACCCATTCTAAGTACCTCTGTTAAAACAACGATCGCAGAAATAGTTTTGTCAGTTTGCGAAAAGATGAGGTTATCCATGGAAAGGAATTTATCAGCTTCTTGAAAAAGTACCATACAAGCTAGATCACAGTCACGCATACATACATGCTCATGTTTTACAAGTAATCACTAGTAAGGGAAGACATTGAAGATGAAACAGTCTCATGGTACTTTACACGCAGCACAACAAGTTTCTATATTCTTTAGATCTCGATGAAACTATTCAGGTAATTCGAGAGAGAAAAAAAGCGTCAACGGAATGAATACCTTCACAGGTAGGTATAGAGAGGTACCTCAAAAACTTTTAAAAAGAGAAATACCTTTGCGGAAAAAAATGAGAAAACGGCGAAAGAACAGGGTACGAAAGAGGTACCACCAACAACCACCGCCACGTAAAAGTAATCATCCAAAAAAGGGACTTTGTTCAAGAAAGAGAGCTATTGTTACTCGAGATTGGATGATGAAGAGGTCTTTTTACTCGCGAAAAAAATGTATTGCAAAAATGCAGTGTAATGTAATCCATTCAGAACGAGAAAAAAAAACTCCCTGAGATACAGTCTGACTATTTCCTTTTTTCCCTATTCAGGAACAATAACAGAGAAAAACGTCAAAAGGATCAACATGATCTTGGACGATGATTATGATGAGCCACCGCACCGTCGAGTTAGTCAGAATTGTGTAGCGAAAAGAAAAGCATGCTTTTCCAACAACACAACTCCACCACCACCACTACTACCCTTATTATTCACACAACAACATTATTACTCAAGTAGTCCAACTAATATTTCCCAAAGTGTCTGTGTGTATGTATATAGGAAAAAATTGCATGGAGCTTTCAATGCTTTTGTCGAGTTCTAAACCTATGACGTAACACATGCCACACAAATTGTTTGTATGAGTATCGTAAAAGCATAAAAAGTAGCGAGTTTCTTGTGCTGATGATAGGACGGAGGGGATGATGATGACTGACCACGATCACGGTACTCACAGAGCACATGCAAAAACTGTGCAAAATAGTTTATGTGAGGAGTCTCTTGAACTTGGAGTTCCACTCTTTATCTATGTACACGTAAGTGTATCCATGTATGTACATTACCATTATAATATCGTCATCATTCTCCATTCTCCACACAACAGACCATACACACACGTTACAACAAATACAGCTTTGTTTGCCTGTCAGGCCTTTTCTTTTCGCTGATGGTGCGTCTTCTTCATTACACTACTAATAACAGTAGTAAGTAGCTCCACACAGTTAATCATCAGTTATCCCAATAATAATCATACACTTTCCATAAGAAACCTTTTCTCCCAATAAACAACACCATTTCATGAAAAAGTACTCATGAATGAAGTTCTCTGCAGTCTGCACAGACTCAACAACTCAACATTGATAAAGTTGTACTTGATAGTAGTATTTA
>JAQFYG010001762.1:0-17358 GCA_034694325.1 Entomobrya corticalis | reverse complement strand
ATGATATGATACTAAAAACTGTGTAGAATTTTTTTTACCGTGTACCTCGCATCGCGACTTTGCTTGCACTCTCCCCTTTGCTCTTGTCGTTGATGGTGGTGGGTGGCCTTTTTGCTGGTGAACCGACCGAAGGTCAGCCTCAGAACTCAGCACTAAGCAAAAAGTGAATTGGAAAAGGAGAGCATTGTAGATACAGTGTCCATCATGTATATATAGTGAAAATATATATGTATGAAAGCTTTTAGGCTTGTTTGTAAAATATATATATGTATATATTTGTGCTTGGGTTATATAAGTTTCAAAGTATATATATCATGTAGGATGAGATTATGAGGGGAAGAAAAATATTAAAAAAGAGATCTGCTCCTTCTCCTGCTATTTTACTCTGGTCTCTTCTGGCTACTGACTTGCTATCTTGGTTTTTTTTTCAGCTCCCACTTTACTTTTTTGCCTTTTTAGAAGGAGAGAGAGGATCACACTCACTTCAACATTCAACTCTCAACTCAAGTTGAACCAAAGTCGTCGTCATCACTAGCAGCAGGCCAGGCCAGAGTATTATAAGAGGCATAATAATATGTGTTTATACCTACTTGGCTGTTTACTATGTACATTGTTTAGGATAACTATAGGATATATACCTATATCAAAAATTATCAAATTTAACCTTTTCTACTTGAGCAATAGGTAGATAAAATGTCATGCATATAGTTGTACTAACTATTATTCTCTTTTTTATGTGCCTAAATTTCCAAACAAATTCATGTGCATTTTGTTTATATGCGAAAGCCATTATTCTGTATTTTTTAGCATTACAACTTTTTCATACAAAATCATCCAGCAAAAGTTGACCTCTCTCTGTTTCTGTCTCCGTTTCTATTTTTCTGCGGTTTTTGTCTTTCCTACTTTACTTTTCTGTAATAATATGATTACGATATATACAGTTTTTTTCTCAGGCTGACATATCCTCGTCACCAGAGGCATCGTCATAATCATCGCGAGAAAAAAATATAAGAATTTTTAAGTCTTCCGAACATCCGAACCACAATAATATTTCAAAGAAGAGATAAAAAACTTGTCTTTAGAAATAATAAGCAAAATATGTGTTTGATGACTATGATGACAATTCTCATAATATATTAGGCATACATTATGCAAGCTTTTTACTTTAGACTTCTCCACTATGCCATCATGTTACTTATGTCACACACTTTAATAATATACTGATGCTCATATATATCTTAAGCATTTTACATTGTTAAGACAACCGTCTTTGTTTGTTGGATGAAGAGGGGGAAACCATGAAGATGCTGATAGTTGATGATGATCATCACCACTTCATTATTACCAAGCCATGGCATCCATCCATATACCAGCATCTTCGTAATCATCTCTCAAAAAAAATCTCATGCAATCAGTCAACAATGCATTGTTTTGAAGAAGCTTGAAGACGAAGTCGTCGTCGTGAGTGAGAAAGAATGATTTGTGTGCATCTTGATGAAAAATCAAGACAGACGAGATCAGAGCATATCCTCATACTATACCAAACAATGCAGTAGATATCAGCGACATAATATATTACATAATCACAATAAAAAAGGTAAGTTGTAGGTAAAGTATATGCGTTTCATTATGAGTCTCTCTCTCTCTACATGATTGTCAGTCAGTCAGTAGCAAAATAGCATCCCATCCAAGCCAGTATACACAGATTTTTTTACACCTTTAATAATGCCACCAGTACAACCACCATCATCATTACATTTACTTTATTACTACCAACCAGCCAAGAAGTGAATCTGATCACATCACATCACACCGTGTCCATGGTTGTCCTCTAAGCGACCAACCAACCAAACAAGAATGAAATTCAGAGACGGGGACTAAAGGTAATAAAAAACTGTATTATTGCTTCTTACAGTTTTTTAGAAGATGAACTCAACTCCTTCTCCTCCTCCTCCCAAAACCAAAATATTAAATACTTTTTTAAATGCATCTTGTGAGAAAATATAAAAATGTTTATTTATGTGTCTATTATTCAACAAAAACATCTCAATAATCACGTCATTCGTCAAAACTAAAATAGTTAATATTTCAAAGAGGAAAAATATTTACTTAAGATTTTTTACGAGAGAAACCTCTATTAAGTGGTAATTCTTATTGTCGCTCGTTGTCATGCATAAACGCAATAATAATAATAATAATAATAAAACTCATCTTTCTTTCTCATCAGCTCTGACTTTGACTTGACCAGTCCTATTTAAGCATTTTTATTCTCACGAAATAATGCAATGAGCGTTTTGTATAATTACACAGGTAGATACATCCCCAGCAAAAAAATATAACCCTGACTTTTACAATAATCATATAAGCTCATCTAATAGATGTCAATGCTTTTTTACTGTCTCATCAACATTTTCGAATAAACATCATTATTCATTGGACACACGAAAAGACTCAAAACGACAAACATACCATGAAGACATGTGTATGCAAATGTAACATGTTACCAAAAAATTGGTATGTGATACATTAAGACTAACCGAGATTATCATTCCATATATTACATTCCATACTCATTATTAAATATTAGCCTACCCACCATATATGCAATATGCATGTCCGATGTCCATGTCCATCAGTCCATCTATCTCTAAATTCTAAACAGAGCTAAAAAAGTAACCCATTTTCTTTACTTCCATCATCTTGTATCCTTCCACTATTACTTCCATAACCCATACACCTTTTTTACACTCAAGTACTACTATAAATACCTAATTTTAATACCTAATTCACGAGACCAGAGACCCATTCCTCATACCTCTTTACATTTATTTTTGTCCACAATCTGCAAGCTCCTTCTCACTCACAACATATTAGCCGAATACGACGCATCAGAGCGACACATAACTAAGAATACCTAGCAATATTACAATTTTTTCACCTGGATTCTCCGTCTGTCTGCCTGTATTAATATTTGCCTACTTAAACCTACCTACCTACCTGTTATACTTTTTTAAGCATTCTCATTCAATCTAAAACTAAAAGTTATTCTGCGTAGTTCCAGCCCAGCCACTAACCTCCAAGCCATTTTTTATGTGACACAACTCGTTTCGTTTTGTCTATTTTACTTTACCATCCAAGAATTTTAATGAAATACTTAACATGATACTTACATCATCGATTATGAGTTAATTTAACTAAGAATTGTGTGAAAAAAGGAGATAAGAAATTATGATTGATCCTCAATTTAACATTTTTTTCATGAAATACAGCCAAAAAATCTTGGAAAAACATATCCAAAAAGCAGACTGGCTAAGCATTCATTCACCAGTCATTCTGCTATGATGACTAAAGAAACGAATTGATTTTTTTTGTGTGTATGAAATTTTCATGGATAGCTGGTCTTTCATGCAATATAAACTACAATAGCAACTTCTTCATCTTTCCATCCTTCACAGTTCACACACTCATAAAAAATGCGAAAGAATTTTCTCTTTTTTTTTGCTGCTCCGTTCGTTCCTGCATAATGTGCATATGTTCATGTTCCTCCGGGCGAGAAGAAGAAGGGTATCGTACACATCGTAAAAAAATTATTTTGTTATTACGCCAGTAATACTACTTTAGCATGGATATCATTTTTAGTACCAGGTTCATGGCAGATTTGAATCTAACATGCACACATAATAATCTTTGCATGCACAATTAGCAACATTTTTCTCTCCACATGCCTACATAACATTTATTTGTACATTTCACACAATGTCAGTCACACCGTCTTCATAAAGACTTGTTTGCTTTACGCTTGCTACTTTGTTCAGATAAATATGCTACCATACTACTAACTTGACCAGAAATGAAAATGCCCAGTGCACGTTTAAGTCATGCATGAAAAATATTTTATTCTGGGTTATGTTATGACCGGTTAATTTCATAATTGAAACATGCGATGTGTTTTCAATAAGCCGTTTTTAAATTTTAAGAGTACTCGTCTTACCTTTCGATAAAGATCCTTTATCAAGATGAAGTAAATATTATTCCAATTTGTCCTGTACCACACTAACTTTTTGTTCTCACAAATTACTAAAAATGTATATAAAGTCAAGATTTTTTTATCTTGTTGGTCACTGTTTAAATTCTATACGATTTCAGTACAACTTCCATAAACTGAATCGATACACTTTTTGGAATGGCGAAACCATATATTTCTGCAACGGTTGTAAAGACTTTTTGCGTTGGTTGCTTAAGATGATGTAAAAATGTTTATTTCTTTGTCTCCTCCAATCTGTCCTTCTTTGCCATCAAAGCATCCTTGCAACCTCACAGAGAAGCTGTTGAACAAAAAATAAACGTCTTTGTTCGTATCTTTGCTCTACATTGAGTTTTATGACGTATTTCGTATCAATTTACATCGAAATTTTAAACGTTCTTTCAACAAAAATGTAAAACAGATTTCATCAATGAAATTTCAGACTATTTCCTAGCTAACATTCCTTTAATACTTTGTTATTTTAGTTTCTGGAGCCTACTCTACTTTCTACAAGTCTACAAATACATTTTTTTAGAAGGGACAAGCCTCAGGGGACAAAAAAATGCTGATGATTACGAAAGATAAAACGTGGCCTGGCAAAAGAGATAATCAGGTCGATCCAAAAAACACCCACCAACCCTCTGCCGCCAACTAAACTAGTCGTTCATCGTGGAATATTATAAATCGAATGCAGATTGATATTTCTTCAAGAGCTCATGTCCTTGCATACGCCATGCGTTTTCTATCAGTTTCTCACCTTCTTCTTCGACTTCGCCCCTAGTTCATCCAAGTACACCCAGTAATCAAATTAGGCAAGGAGAAACAGCTTCAAAGCTCAAATCAAAATAAAAACTCTCTCCTTCCCTCTTATACATCTCAAGTCTCAAAGTTCAAAAATTGACCTGAAGCAAAACTAGTGAAATGGGTGGATGGATGGATTGTTATATGTAAAATAGCTTTATGTTCTGACTTAAGTTCAATCAATGTAGAAAAGTACGCTTTAAGGTTTATTATATTTCAACTTTATACCTTGCTCTTCTCTAGCCTTTTACCTTTTTACCTTTTAATGCTGACGTTTCATTCCCTATCTGTTTTATTCAGAGTTCGTCTTCTTCTCAGAGTCTTTCCCTTCGGGTTACAGATTTGGTGTTAAGCCAAACTGTATATATTTTTTTGATGCTCTTAGTTAGTACTCTAGTAAAGGTTGCTATATAAAAAGGTCTCTCTTTCAACTTCTTTTTGTATTTTAACCTCCTCTTCTTTCCTCCTCCTTCCTCCTCCTTCTCCTCTGGCTTGACTTCTTGCCGATATCACTCGTATTTTTTCTCTAATAGATAGATGTACACAGGGTGCGGGCAAGATTTTGCGGAGTGCTGCGGAGCGGAGCTGAGATGTTGGATTTTTGAACTCACTCAACTGATCTCTGTGATCTGATGAGATGATGATGAGGAGGAGAAGAACACTCTGTGAACCCTGCCCTAACCTGAATGCCTTACGAGAAAAAAAATCAAACATGCTCTTCACCAAATAAAACACATCTCAAAAGATCACACACATTTATAACAGCTTCTTCTTTTTATTTTCTATATGATATTTTCCCTTCTTTCAACTTTGCACACATGCAGACAGTGCGGTACAGAGTGCATAGCAGTTTTCTTTTAGAAGAATATATATTTCTTTTCTTCTGCAGACTTCAGAGTTCACACAGAAAAAAAAACAGGCTACGCAAATCATTACAGAAAGGTTGGTAGTTAGCAGCACAAAAATGGCAAATCAGTGCAGAGTGTGTGTGTGTGTTTGTGTGAGCATCTTTTTTTTGCTGAACAATTTTTAGATGTTAATCCTCCTCCTCCTCTGCTGGTTTATACTTTTATTTTGTATGCAGTAATGTCGAAGATGAAAAGGTTATAGGTTATGTGCCATGGCATGCCAAAATAGAAAAAAAACATATCCAAAAAGTGATCTTCTTCGCCATAGAAAAAAAATATATAAACTTGATGGTTTTATAGACTAAACGGAAAAAATCAGACTATGACGCTAGAAGTTCTAGTCTTCTTGAAAAATTTTGTTACGTTATTTTTGTACGTTGTATATCATCCCATTAAATAGGATTTTTATGGCCCATCTAATAATGGATGCATGCTTATTTCGCTCGTTTTCTGTTTTTATCACGACGTCTCCTTTATGTCGTCGTCCGCATCTGTATATTTCCCTTGCCTTTTAACTTTAACCTATTATAAATCCTTTTACACTTTAAAAAATGTCAAATGTTCAGAAATAGAAGTCGATGGGAATGGCCAAATAGAAAAAATACAATGAATGCACGCTTCTTTTGTCTCCGGTTTCTAAAAAACTAAATGTAAAGGGAAGTTGCTCATCATTAGCATTAAATACTTGCATTTGCATCATCAGCAGCACAATTTTATGCAACTGCAGCAACTACAAAAGTCATTCTCATTAGTATAAATACTTAATGAAGAAAATATATTCATATATATTTTGTATAAAAATACAATATCTAGTCCAGATATACCATAAAACATTTTGTTTTCATCAGGTCGTTTTCCAAGAGTATTTTTCTTTCGAAAGTTGCTGACTCCTGAAAAATATGTGATGAGAACCCATTTTTAAAACTATTCTGAATGTAAAATAGCTTAAAAGAAAGACACAGAGATGTTTTCCTCCTTCCTCTTCATTTCATCATATCGTCAAAATCTTTGAAACTCTGAACATCTTGATGATCCTTTCATGTAAAAGAAGACGCCTTATGTGAGAGAATGATACTGATTTTTATGTAAAATTGTTTTGGGAATTTGAGATTTGAGACGAGGAGTGATGATTATGGCAGAGCGCAGCATGTAGGTATGACAATGACTATATGTAATTGTGATGCATGACAAATAACCTTGAAAAAGCTCATTTCACAAAATCTCGTGTGGCCATAGGACGCGGACGGACGGGAAGGAAGGTCATAGTCATCACATCACGCATCATCATCATTATCATCGTCGTCATCTAAAAGACATTTTCCTTAAAGATTTTTGTTCCCTAACTTTATTTTCAATTCCAACTAAATGATGCACAAAAATTCTATTCATCCATTCAAAGCGTTCAATGATTTCTAACTTGATAAATATTTTTTAGAAAGAGCCAATCTGTCTGTCAAATTCTTTTCGTATCAATTATAATATGTATTAGGTTGAAATTGAAATAAGAAAATATCGATTATAAAATCGTATTCGAATTGAGTATCAACTGACCTTCACGATGTCTGATGGAAGAAATCTGTAAATAAAATTTGTCGAAACTACCGGTTAACTAATTACATGTGATATGTTTTGAAAAAAAACTGCTTAAAAGCTCTTTTTAAAGAAAGAATATCATCTTAATGTCCAAAGTTCATAGAATGCCTTTCACGCTTCCTAACTACACTGCTAAGTAATAACTTGGAAAAAAAATTAACGAGCTTAGTCAGGAGCTCATGAAAGTCAAGAGTTCTCTGGATTTATTTGGATCTCTTCTCATCAACTCGCTTAACTCCCATCGTCAATTTCTTAAAAAACCATGATGACATGACTCTGCAGTTTAAGTTTAAGTTCATTACTAAAACTCCCATTAACTTTTCAAGCCGACTTCAAAGCCAAAAAGCAAAAAAAAATATTTTTCTAAACTCTGTTCTTAGTAGCTCTAAGCTAACCAGTAGACCAGACTAGACTTTTAAGTAATTAGCGTTTACGATTCAACAAAGTTTTGTCAAATTAGTTAGTTCAAAGCATCAACAAAAAATATTGTCCATGTTGTCTATCATCAACTCAAACACACAAAGAGAAAATTATTCCACATAAAAAAATTTATTTAAAAGTTTAAAAAGCTTTTGTTATAATATAGCCTCCAAGCCTCCTACAAAAATGCTTGCAATATCATCACCACAATAGTTCATAATGGTATCATCGTGCCATCGTCATTATACCCTTTATTCATGTTTTTTGTCATTTCACAACCCTCTCGGCTTACAAATTTTCTTGAATGACGTGTCATGAGATGTCATGACCGTGACACGACAAATACAAAAAAAGTCATGACATAAGACTATAACTACTAACTACTCATACATCCCATAAAAATATATCCTCCTCCCTTTCCACCTTCTTCTTTCTTTCTTTTGTACAAACAGCTATTAAAAATACTATGAAATTTAGTTGAGAAAAGCGCAGGAAGACTTTTTTTTGTGTTGGCAGTTTTTGTCTCGTTTGTCTGTTATGCATACTTACATAAAACACACAGAGAAAACACCGTGAACTCATGCCTTTTATATTTTTGCTACATAATACGCATGAAATGATTGAAATGAACAAGAAGGCAGAGGGCACAGGTAACAAAAAATAAAATATAGCAGCAGCGGGAGCAGCAGGATCCAAGTATATACTTTAATGAACTTGAGAGTTTTGTTGAGTTGAGATTATAAGACAGTAACTACTTCAAAATATACTCTAATCATGACATATACAATGGTTTTTTCAGTAATAGGTAGTACACCATAAAAAATAAGCTTGAAAGTCACAGAGTCACCACCACCACCATCACCGCACAACACGGTTGACGACGATCATCTCAGGTCGAAGGACAAATTGGTGTAGAGCGTACAAAAAACTATTCCTTTTTGCAAGATGATGTGATGTGATGTATGCATATAGTAAAAATATAATGTAAAGCAAAACTATATATCAGCATATAAAATAGTTTGAAGGTAAGAAAATAATGATTGAAAGATGTAGAAAGAGTATTAGTAGATATTATGTATGGCGACCACAAGAAATATAAAGGATGCAAAAAAAGTCACGTAATAAGTATAATAGGTATAAAGTGCACGGTTGATAAATTTTTGCAACGTGATTTTTGAGCATTTTTTCAAATGTCATTGTAGTGCACTGGTAAATATTGGGACTTGACTTGAAATACTTCAAAAATTCTAAAGTTGAGCCAACAAGTCAAATAGACAATTACTTATACGGTTTTGTTATATAGCTTTAAAGTTTAAAGTTTAAACTTACTTTTTCGTAATCAACAACAAGAGCAAGTACAAAAATGGTAAATATTTTGTATTGAGCATTTTTGAATGTTAAATTTTTTTCAAGTGTTTGCTTGACCTTTAATATAACTTTGATGATGAGGTGAGAGGCAAAGAGGCCTAAAGTGGCAAAAATCTCTTTGTCAATGAGATGTGGATGACGATGCAAATAAAAAAGTGATGTTTTTGGATTGAAAATATATATATTTTTATATAAGAAGCACTTATAAAAGTATATCTATACATCAAACTATTTTTTCTCGGTATTTTTCATGGGCATCAGTCAGTCAACAGGAGAATGAAAATGCAGGATAGTTTTTATGGGGAATGAAGATAATGATAATGATGACATGACCGCTGCTGTTGATGCTTCACTAATCTAAAAATGATACATAAATATCAAGTTTTCAAAGTTGTTGTTGGTTGTTCAAAGTAAAGTGAGCGGTTGGCTTTCTGCGAGTCTGTGAGTGCATATATCTTTTTATAAAATCTGATGAAAAGCCCAGTTTCAAAACGACATCTTAGTAAAATTTAGAAAGAGAACAACTATATAAAGGTTTTTTTGCGTAATCAAGTTAAGATTGAAGATGTTGACTGTTGACTTCTTGTTTTTGTTTAGGTTGGTCAATAGTATTGGCTTTTCGCTATGATGACAAAGAAATAAGAAATCTATTAATGAAGATTTGTATATAGAAATTGCCACATTTATTTGAAACTGAATCAATAATACTTTAATAAACAAATAGTTTTGATAGTACATGAAAGAAATTCTAATTTAAAATTGTCGCAATGCCAGTGTACTTGAATGAAATTTTTAAGAGAAAAATGCAGTGAACCGATGAAAATATGCGTTTTTTGTATTTTTATTCGGAAAGCCCTGCTCCAAAACAAAATGTGATATAATATGGGAGTATGGGAGGCAGTAAAAAATAAAGTCAAAGTAAAAAAACGAGTCAAGTGAATGATTGTGGAAGGGTTATGACCGAGGACAGGATGCGACCATGACGCATAACAATTTTTGCTACTTTTTCGAAAGAGAAATAAAAAAAAAGAAACTAGATGCTTTATACCATACCAACCACTTTTGCTGCTTTTCCTGAAGGACTTGGTATTCGATTTTTTTAAACTTGTCAGATTGGTCGTCTTAAAAAATCTTGAGTCATCAGAATCTTGTCGGCTGTGAGAATGGGATTTAGAGAGTATGTCTTCAACTTCTGAAGGGGAATATATTGCATAAGATGCTGGTATATTTAAAGTTGGGGTCACATAAAAAATATTACATCCTATTGCGTTCTTTCGATGATATTGGTTTATATATCTTCGTATATAACACAATTCATTTCTAAAAATTCTCATCTTAATGAAACCGTTTATATATTTTTCATTGTTTCCTCAACTATCAACTATTATATTTAATTATCGACTGCTGGTAGCACTACATATATTTTATGAGACAGGTGATTATAATAGGTACGTAGGTGGATTATTTATAAGTCTCACAGTTGGTCACTCTACTAAATTTGGAGTGGAAATCTACATACAAAAATGCAAATAATAATTGGCAGCACGTGTATGTACCTAATTACCTTACTATTTGTCGTAAAATTCAAAGATAAAACCATTTCTGCCGTTTGGTTTGCCAGCCTTCGATTTGTTCCCCAAGCAGTCGCTTTATAACAAAACAGCCAGGTACCGCTTTCATTTCAATTAAAACTATTATTCAAGCATATCCATGGAAAGCATAATGATAACATGCTAATTGTAATAACAAAGAGTCTACTTACAAAAAGAGAAAACAAACTTTTCAAAATTCATTTGCGACTGGTGTGTGTTAAGTTAAGCAGAATAAAGACGGACATACTCTTGTCCTCTTAATATAATGACTCGCTTAATTAGGTACACGGTAAAGACACACGCGTTTAATCAGCTAACGTGCATGAACTTATTTCCTTGGATTCTCTTTTTTAATAGGCTCATCATAAAAACAAAGAAATTCTTCTTTAAAAAAGAACACTAGTCTGGGCTTTACCTTTTATAATTGTTAAAAAGACCTAGAAATACACGCGTTTTAATACTTAATAGCAGAAATAAACTCTTTTATTGCATTTCAAAGCTCTCTCCTCAATATTTAAACGCCATACTTTTTTAAAACTCTTTTTATAGAAAATCTCGCAAAGAATTGGAAAATTTGTCAGGAAAACTTCTGAACATTCAAGAAAGGTATCCAACTGTCACGGTCACGGCCAATTTTTGAAGCGAATAAAAAATAACTTGTAAAAAAACAAACTTTTATTCATCCAATTTTTAACTATAAAAAACGACGCATCCTCTTCTTCCAAGAAAAATCTCTTAAATGGAGGAGAACTGAATACAAAAAAACATCAATTGTTTTTCTTCTTCCTTTCATCCAACATTACAAAACATTGCATTTTATTTAGTACCATCATGAAAAACTTTTTAAAAAGTTGAAAGTTTAAAGTACAAACGCCACTTCAAATTCAAACTCTAGGATTTAAAAAAAATGGGGATGATACAACGACAGTTTTCATTTCCTTTTTGCATGTAAATTAGTCCGTCTTGCGAAGAGCGTTGCCATGCAACATGCGTATTTTCTTTTAATAAATGACTTTACTCTCGTCGTAGAAGTCTGTATCTCCACATATTGTTGAAATGAAAAGATGTTAAAATGATAAAGGACAGTAAGTAAAAAGATGATAAAAAACGCACACATAGAACACAAACCTCGATATTTTTTCGTGACGCTGCGCTACATGGTAAAAAAAATTATTCAAAATAACAAAATGTTTTACAGATTGAATTGAAGGTAGATTTGCCCGAACAATATAAATTTTTTAATACTTTAGCTTAGGTATTCGAATCGAATACAGTCATACTTAAAATATATATGTTCAAATGCATCTTGTATCTTTGCATCGCACTGGGCATTATTAAAAATATCTGAAAAAAAAGACGCAGATCATCGTGATGACGACGATGGTGATGGCGATGGAAACGAAGCGAGGCGTGATGGACACGATGATGATGATGAAACTTTTAAAATGCTTTTTTTCTATTCCTACCTTTTTTACTGACTGACTAATACTAATTCTTTACTGAATGATATGCGAAATTGAAATGCTTAAAGTTAAAGAAAAAACGAACAGAAGATTTTTTTTGAATCCTTTTAAAACTGCATATAAGAAGCAGAAAAGTATAACAGCTCGTCTTAGTTCCTCATTATGGGCAACAGCTTGAAATCTTACAGAAAGACGACGGGGATGACAAGAAGAAAAGATTTTTCATGAGAGCAGCGATGTGAAGATTGAAGATGAATGCTTAAATCAAAAGCGTGAGAACCGATATTTTTTGATGATGTGGATTTGTGTGTGTGGAAGTGGATGTGATGAATAACTGAATAAGTAGTAACCAAAGTTACGAACGGTGGTGTCGTCAACACATGTCGTCGAATATCATTAAAAAGGGTTAGATTAGATGTGTTTTTGTCCTATATCTTTAAGTACTTGTAGGATGAGAAAATCACATAATTTTTTTTGGGATGTCGCTTGTGATTTTGTGTGGCTTTTAAATCATTGCTTAGGATGTATGTTGGCTGATGTTGCTGAAAGGAGATCAATAAAGCTAATTGAGAGGAAAGTTTTGAGAAGAAAAGCAATTTAAAATAGTGGTGTTTAGAGAGATGCATTGCTACTGTCACCTGGCATTTTCTTTCGTTCATCGTCACGAGAAGACAATTGTTAGAAGAGAGACATTGTTTCTGCATCAATCACAAGTATTTTAAACTATGTTAGTATACTATTCATTCATATTACTCATTTACCAATTACATGGCTTTCCCATTTTGTTTTCTCTTAGTACTTAATTACTATATAAATTTAATGAAACCTGTTAATTAGTAAATGAAATTGATGCATTGAGTAAATGCAAACGGGCGATATAAAAAATATTATCTTTGTTTTCCTCGTTCCTTCTAATCTCGTTACCTGTATGATTTAACAGCCTTCTTTATGATTATCTGTACTAGCTTAAAATATAAATTAACGTAACTTTTTCCGTTTAATTTTTATATTCACGTCTAATCTAATTATCATAAAACAAGTGCCTCAACAAAATAAAACTCCATTTGTCATTAACTAAATTGCGTTTCTACAAAAAATGCAGAGTTGCTTCATAACATAATAAGCTGGTGGTCCCTGGGGCCATTGCCGAAATTTTCTAAATAAAAGCAATACACTTGTGTTCCATGAAATGTTTTTTTACACATGCCAAAAAATCCAAAGCGCAGCGTCGCTTTTTTGTAGCTTGGCTTGGTACAGAAAGAGCCCAAATGTGAAGCGAAAGCCATCTTTTATGAAGAGCGGAAAGCAAAGTGTTCTCAGAAAGAAAAACACGACGAGGCAGTCTTCTCATCATCGCTTTCTGCTATACCGATAAAAAGTAAAGTTTTACGAAGAAGAAAAAAAAAACAAAACTAGATCAGTCATGCACTCCTCCATAAGCACCAGTCTGTCATCTTATTTTAAGTCCATATTAAGCATGTGTACAATTCCGTATTAAATAGTAGGTGGTAAATTTACTATATGGCATGGCTTTTTCTACTAACAAGAGGCAAGACAAGAACCAGGAAAGGGTTAAGTTACTACTAAGTATTTCCCTGCTGCTGCTGGTATATACTGGTGCATAAGTGGTCATCCTACATCATATACCTAGAAGCAATCAACCCAAAGCTGGAATTCCTAGAGATCTTCTTAGGTTGACTTTATTCCTTTACTATTTACTATTGGGTCTAACAATAAGTAATTAAGATATAAAATATTCAAAAAGGTTTATATATAACAGACTGACCACAACAAATATGTGGTCAGCCCTTTCACTAAAAATCAACAAAAATGTTTAAAAAACAGTTGAAGTAGAATAGCACAAAACAGAGATTGAAACTGTCAGATCAGATCAGATTGACTCGAATCCTATTTAAAACACACTTGCAAAAAATTTTGCCACTGGTCTCTCCATCATTCCTGGTCCCTGCTACACTACATTATCATCATCTCTTGTCAAATAAATAGCGAGAGAGTAAAATCAAAGTTAACATCCTCGTTATGTAAAGCAAAGATGCATTTTACCGGAGGAGTAGTGAGTACAACCGCTACATAATAAATCTTCATAAATAAAAACAGTAAATGCTACACATTTACATTGATCATTAGAGAGAAAACACACAGAGAGCAGCGATTAAGAGTAAAACCGCCTTCTTCTTTGTAATCCCTGGACTCTTGGTGGAGGAGAGAGATCTAAACTGAATTTATAATTGAATTATAAATACAATAGATTAATTAAAAAATGAGATTGTAAAATGAAAACAGACATCTTCATCAAGAAAAGTGAGATTTTTGCGAGTTAACGATTATGTTTATAGATAGATATAGATAGCATGTGGCAGACAGTCTGAAAAAGGCCGGATGATTAATAATCAAGTGTTGAAAACTAGTATTAAAATATTAAGTTGAATAAATGTATGTTGATTGGTGATGCAATAAATTCATGCAATAATAAAAATGTGTTAAATATATAGGTAGGCGTAAACGTAAAAAGAGTGTGTGTCGTTTGTGTATCTGTCACCATCATCATCTTACAATTGTCTGTATGTGTGTTGTTTTGTTAGATAGGAAAATAATGAGGCGTTTCCGTTGTCCATCATTCGCTTAATGTTTGACGCTTTAAATCGGAAGTTGAATAAGAAGGGTTAAAGTCGCTTTATGGATTGTGATAGCTAAAAAAGATAACTTTTAGTTTTTGTTGAATTCCATAGTTTAGTTTTTAGACAAATTGAGACTATAGGCTAGTTACTTGGTAGGTAATCGGCATCCGCGGTTTTTAGGTGTTATTTGTGAAACAAAATAGATTATTTATAATGGTAAGTTAAAGTTGTTTTGAACATAATTTCAGCTCGAGATTTATATATAAATTGTGAAGCTTTTTTGGCTTGTGTGATGTGTGATAATATACATTATAATTCTTTGTTTTGTAGTTGGTACTAGTTTTGGGAGATCTTCATATTCCCCACCGAGTGGCTTCACTTCCAGCAAAATTCCGCAAATTGCTTACGCCGGGTAGGATACAACATATTTTGTGCACCGGGAATTTATGCAATCGAGAATCCTACGACTACCTTAAGACGGTAGCTGCAGATGTTCATGTTGTCAGAGGAGATTTTGATGACAATCTCACATACCCTGAGCAGAAAGTGGTCACTGTTGGTCAGTTTAGGATTGGGTTGTGCCATGGACATCAGGTAAATATAATGTTGGCGTTTGCATTTCAAGTTGTGATAGAATTGATAGACTAATTATTACTATGATATCTTTATAGATAGTCCCGTGGGGCGACCCGGATGCGCTTGCAACCGTACAAAGACAGTTGGATGTAGATATTTTAATCACTGGTCATACCCATAAGTTTGAGGCTTATGAGCACGAAAGCAAATTTTACATTAATCCTGGATCTGCCACTGGGGCGTACAATCCTCTTGAAAGGTAATGGAAGATTTATGTTTTCTTTCTCAATTAAAGGCATTTAAATTCAAACTTATTACTAACAGAATCGTTTACTAATTTGACATATTTTTTTTCTTTGTTGATTTAGTAGTGTCATTCCGTCATTTGTACTGATGGACATCCAAAGCTCGACTGTGGTTACGTACGTGTACCAGCTTATCGATAGTGAAGTGAAAGTTGAACGGATTGAATACAAAAAGAGTTAAGAAGACGTTTATAATCACCAAAAAACATTTATAGTTAAAGTTATTCTTTTTTATGCCGTATCATATCTTGTTTCTCTGAAAACTATCATTACATTACATCTTCTATATGCATTACATTTGTAATTGGTTAATAATATATCGAAAATATATGCTGAAATAAGACAAACTATTATGCAAGTAAAAAAGTCGGTTTTCATTCCATTATTTTAACTGGTTAGTTTAGTACTTCAAAAAATAATTTCCATCATAATTATTTTTAAACTCGGGGTTTATTTCTTCTTGTCAAAAAATTCGTTACTTTATTTCATTTTTATTGTTATAACAACCTGCCTTTTATACAAAAAACAGATCATGTAACAATGAGAATAATAATAATAATAACAAGACTGTTAAAACAATACACAAGAGATAACAACAGCAAACCGGGTGACATATTTCCTTTTTGCAACAACAGTTTCTCTCTAATCATTCTAAAGTACATACGTATAGTATTTAATGTAATTATTATTATTATCATTATTCATTATAATATTTTTATTAATACGAAAATCGGAAAATCTAGTTCTTAATGACTTGTTTCAATTCAAACGTACGTATAATAGAGTATGTCTCTTAATAACTTAAACAGTACTAATGTGTGATGCATCATTATTGGCCATCATTTGCCATGTCATAAAACGTATTTAATTTGCAACTATGTTCACAAACATGATATATAAATTATATATAAATCATAATAATTTTCACACTCATACAAAATCCATTGCTTTCTTCACAGAATGACAACTAGTGATGAACTCAAACGAAAACTATTATTTTAGTCCCAGGAATTGCTACTTTTTAATTACCCTTTTTCTCTGTCATCTTGTTTCATAAACAAAAAACTCTCCGCCGAAATACTTTCCCTGACATTTTTTTACATCTATTTATGACGGATTCATATATGAGCTACAGTGTATGGCACTGCAACATTTTATTTTGTTATCTATAAATTATCGCCATAAAAAAGGAAAAACGTACATGAGTCGAGTTCCACAAAAAAGTTTACATTGTTAGCACATTATTCATCAGTCAGTCTATCTACAAGTATGTAATTTTGAAGACTATTTTATTGAACAAATATTCCTTAGTAGATTGTGATGTCCACTTAAGTATCTTATTTTAGATATGAATACCTTTTGTTACTACCTGACATAGTTGTTTATATGGATATTCCACACAAGAACAATCATAATAAAGATTTTTTAGCCTCTATAAAAATTCTAATTGTATCAACAAGTGTAAAACTGGTAAAATACATCAATTTTCTTGAAAAAGTGAGTGATTTGTTTGAAATGTGAATCATTTTAGTAACTATTTTACACCTAAGTACTTATAGAGTGAGAGGAGCATTATTCAAGAAAAAGTGTCATTTTTTGTGTATGAATAGAGAGAACTAGTGTATATAGAGCAAAGAGAGATAAATAGACAGACTATATGGATTTCATA
>JAQFYG010001761.1:0-17360 GCA_034694325.1 Entomobrya corticalis | reverse complement strand
ATATTTATTCGCTGTTTTGGTTAAGACGACGCTACGCTAGGGTAGAAAACAAACGGAGTTTGTTTTTGCAATAGCAGAACTACGCGTAGGTTTCAGAATGTATTGAAGTAGTTCGATCATAATATTTGAAGAAAGCAATTTATTTTGGCAAACATTTTCAAAATTTTAAAATGTATATCTTTGTGGTATACCTATGTGGGATTTACAGTGTTCAAGTTCAAGCTAATATTTCTTTTTAGAAAGCATATTACTTGATGGGCTAATTTGCTTTGAGTATTTATAATGGGGTTTTGCCTTTTCACAGAACAAATCATGGATGTTTAAAAATCAACTTTAAATAAAGGTTAAAAACATTACGAAACCTCCGTGTCATAATGGTAAAAGTACAACATTTCATGCACAAGAGCAGGGATGAAGTAAGATTGTAATTTCTTTAGAGGCGGATATAGAGCACATTATGATGAAGAAGTGGAAATAATGTTGTTGGAATGATATATTGCTGAGGCGGTATTTGAAACTTTGCAAACATTTCAAGGCTTTCTCATGCTTCAAGGAGTTAAATA
This sequence comes from Entomobrya corticalis, assembly GCA_034694325.1. Taxonomy (NCBI): domain Eukaryota; kingdom Metazoa; phylum Arthropoda; class Collembola; order Entomobryomorpha; family Entomobryidae; genus Entomobrya; species Entomobrya corticalis. The sequence continues at coordinate 16,797 of JAQFYG010001761.1, read as the reverse complement.
TAAAAAGCAGGCCTTGTTTACCCTTATTTTCCCAGAGAACTTTTAACAAAATAGATCTAAACTTGCCTAGGAATTTACTTCTCCTTTAGATTTTACATTGAGTTCTTATGTTCGAATGCCCTATTATGTTAAAATATATACCAGCCACCAGCAGTCGATTTCCTTTGCAAATGTTTACTGCTTGATTATAAATTATGAATATAGATGCTCATGTACGTGTATATAAGTATATATTTACTTACCCTGAAAACCAGTTCGTGAAAGCAGACAGTAAAAAGACGCTTATTGTGTTCTTGTAAAATATCTTTGCATCTCCGAAAAAACGCGCTACTTACACCTTACATAGCTTCAACTTTCATCTTTCAAAATTTGATGAAGGTGATCTGGCAGTACGGGCATAGGCATAATACATAAGTTAAAGTTTTCTCTCAAGTTTTCAATATGTCCAGTGTACTTTCTCCATGTAAGAAAAAATAGCAACAAACTAATCAGAGTAGCTGCAGCGTGCTGCATTAAAAATGTGAAAGGATCAAGACTTACGATGAGGTAGTGAGCGTCTAGTGCTAGTGCTACTCTCTCACCAAACCTAAACCTATATTAATGCTTGATGCATGAAAGTCAAAGGGAAATTTGTACCCCTATTTTTCTTGAACTGTAGGTATGTTTGCCTCCTCCGATGAATGAAGCCATCCATTCACAAATGTACAAAAATACATGCAAAATGAAAAAGAGCGTAAATGTAAATTTAGACATTCTTTCGTTTCCTTGCCTGCCTCCATGTGGTCTAGTCTAGTCAAAAATAGTAACCAGTGTTTTGACAAGCTTAAGCATACCTTACTTACTATTAGTCTTGCCGGATTAAAGTTAAACAGCAGGAGATTGAGGTACAGAAAATTTATATATGTGAAAAGTTGTGAAGTACTTCCATGTTTTTTTACGATACCAACATTACTTTTCTCTTTTTATAAACACATTTCCCTTCACCAAACGAATAAAAACATCGTCAAAGCAGCAGAAAATTTTCTGTTGTAATTTGGGTCACTCCTTAATATTAACGTTTAGTTGCAAACTTTACTTTTAGAGCATTTTTCAGTTTTGCTCTGTGTTGAACAAGTTCAAATTGTAACAAAGTAACTTAAAGATTAGAAAATGCCTAGTAAACGTTCGTACTCGTACAATTATAAATTTATTGTAACTGTATTGTTTAATTTAAATTTACTGTATTTTGTAACTGAAAAAGGTTAATTTGTGTATAAAATATACTACCTTGATACTGTTTATCAACCTTTCAAGATTTATACATTTTAGATCAGATCTAGCTTGATTCCTGTATTTGCCAACATAATATTTAATTAAGGAGATTGGGCTCAAGCCTTCTCTTATTAAAAGAAGAAAAAAAAATAATAAGGTGTCGTTCATGGAGTTAAGAAGCTTTTAGTGGGTGTGATTCCCTTTGCAACGAGATCATCATGGAAGTAAATGTTTTGATAGCCATAAAATGTAATAAATAGACGCGAGTAAGACCATCTTCCTTTTCTGTCCATCTGGTCATTTGATGCAATGTCTTTCTCGAAAATAATAATCCAAACATTCACAAAAACCCTTTCAATCTGTACACAAGTGAGATTTGTGTTATTTATTTTATTTAGTTATTTTAATGGACCGGACCAACCTGCTTCGATTTGATGGCGAAAGGGTGGAGATGGAACGAAATAAGAATCAACATTGTGATTACAAAGAGATGATCATCTTCAGCGTTTTCATTCTAACGCCGTCATCATAATGCCTTTTCTTAGTATATTTATGTTGTCTTTTTAAAACTGAAACCGACAGTTTAGAGGTGCTATCGCCGTTCGCATGCACAATGCACATAATATATTTTGTGTATACATCTGTCACTTTACAGCGAACCCTTTTCAAATTGTTCAATGTTGCTTCATATCACACACTGCAAAAGTATCGTAACTCCTTCAATAACATCAAAAAACGCCATTAACGCTATAAAAGAAATACTTAATATTATAGGATTTAAGATTTACTTGATTCGTTAGACGTAAGAAAGCACTTAACAATGACAATGACCGTGAAAATGTTTATATCATCGCGTAGCAGCTCGAATCGAATGAACGAGCAGGGAAACGTAACGACAACGAAGAAACAACGAGAGACGCAAAGATACATTAGGCAATCCAATTTTATTGTACAACGTTAACTTATGAGGACAGGAAAATGTCCTTTTCTACTCAAAAGAGTTGCGTGAAATGGCTTATGCGATGTATTTTCTCACATATAGACAATCGTACACATGATGATGTGAAAGAAAAGATGTAGTTTACCATTTTCTAACATCATCGTTAAATTTCGTTCCTGTAGTGGTTGCAGCGGCAGAAACACAAACTCGTCGCCTTTATACATGTTTATAGGAGAATATGCTATTCCTATTATTAAGTAATATACAAAAAGGAGAACTGGTTCCTTGTGAAATTATTATTATTATTTTTATTATGGATATAATAGAACTTTCAACTGCCAACAGCAAAGTGGAGTAATTTTCCTTTTTGTTTTTTAAAAACATTTTTACAGGTTTCATACGCAGTTTATGAGCCGGAAAATGGACATTGTAATGAAATTGGATTGTCCACAACATATGGTGCCGGTGTGCCCGGGGAAGGTGCAGGTACAAAACGAATTCAAATCCAGCCTCCGACACCACTCGCAACCGTTGTTCTTGTGGATGCGCAGAGGTCCTATCGTGTCATCAAAGCAGACGCAAGTGATGCTGTCAAGATTCTTGTGCCTCAAGGCTCAATATACCCTCATACAAAGTTCTACATGCCTGTGATGGTGGGCAAACATGATCATCAGTCAATCGTCGCTTTTATTATGAGGTACGTACACAGCAACCTTATTTGACCTATTGTAAATTAAACAATATTATTATTTTAAACAGCAAAGTATATGACATACTATCAACTTTATATGTGTACTACCATTCTTTCGAGGCATATAACATGCCAAGTCTTAAAGATTTCGTGCTCTTTCATTAATACACCAACTAGAAAATCTTGTTAATATTTTGAATGGAATTGCTCTGGCGTCGCGGCATAAATCAAGACGTCCATATAGTCCATATAGTTCAATCTGCACGTATGTTCTTCTAATACCACTGTTGTTAGTCAAGAAGCGTATTTTGTAAGGCGATATGTTATATGAGTACTCACTACTCACAGTATTCTATATAAATCCATTTTATTATTACTGTGAGAAGAACCCTCTGGTTCTTACAAATGTACATGATTTTTTTATTTAAAAAAAGTTGTTGCTTTTTAGAAGGTTCTGCTGAAAAAGGTCACAAAACGAATATCGCATCGCATCGTAACTTAACTTAAAAGTAAGGGGACTATTCTATCCGCTTTGTAATTCTATCAGCAACAGCGGTATTTAAGCTAGTAGTATTACAAACTACAGCTATCAACTCTCGTCGTTGCTCCCATTACTATTACATTTTTACAGTTACTACTTTTCTAATTTGAACGAACATGATCGGCATTCTCACACACCACCAGGAGGAGAGCCTATATATTATAATATTCTATCTTGGCCTTATGGCTACATAGTTGTGACAGGAAGGAAAACGGAGTCAAGCTTGTTTGTAAGACGAAAGAACATTGCATTGCCGCTGTATGTGTGCACTCGAGGATAAATATGCTTCTTTCACAAAAGACGAGGAAGAAGTTGGAAGAAAAAAAGTTATTTAAAAGGAGAATATATAATACGTATATATGTGTGTATGTCTCTCTCTTCTTCACTTTGTGCAAAGCTTTCTATTATTTTTTTCCAGTAAAGAAATACTGTATACTAATAATAATGCTGATTCCGTTAAGCTCCTTTCAGGAATCGGTTGGTAGTCACCAAAATTTTGCTTACGTCGTTGTACGCCTGTACATGTAGCATGGTATAAGGACGTGCATACATTTGTTCACGTTCAATAGGAAACATGCACTGACTAAAGAATTTTATATTTTTTCTCAAGAAGCCGACCTCATCATCAGCAGAATAGTTGCCGTATTTTAGAGCAGATTTATGCAACGCAGAGGAATGATTGATGATTATTAGGAAAGACTATTCCTTTTTCTTTCACGGTAGCATGATTGCAAACTTAAATCGTCGTCGTTGTCGACGTCGCAGTAGAAGGAGAGCAGAAGTATGCCTAGTCCTCCTCTTCCTCCTTCACCTTCTTCTTTTCTATTTTCCTGTGAGGACATTGACTATAGAAAGCTTGGGCTTGACTTAACGTCACTCAGTGACTGACTGCAAGTGGATCTCACGTCTATTTTCGCTCGTTCACATTAGTTTTCTCTTTTCTTTCTGTCTCTCTCACTTACAAGCACACTGCTACACAGGGATAAGCATAAAGGGCTCTAAAATAACGAAAGGCCGCAGAAGGAGAAGAGAAACTTTAGTCGAGTTGAGAAGACGGTGGTTGCATACATATGTATGCAGATATGAACCTTTTAACTCTTTGAGGTAGAAAAAAGAAGCTGGTTTCATTTCACGACTATTACTACCACACTACTAGACGGATGCTGCCTGTCGTGTTTCAATCTAATTCAGTTTGGTAGAGCGAGAAACTAAAGAAAGGGCTAAAGAAAGAGGGTAGAAGAAACAGAAAGAGAGAGGGAGAGGCATAAGTCAAGCCTGAAATGAATGAATGACAAGGAAAGAGCAAGAAATGGAAGAGAAAGAAGAAGGAGAACTCGCTTATTCTGAAGAAGTCACTTTCCCTTCCCTACCGTTGTTACTGGTTATTATGTAGCTTATGGATGTTTTCTGATGTGGCGTTTACGTATGTGCCATTGCTGTTGCGATGGTACAGTCGATCTCAACCTTTATTTACGACGAATAAGAAGACCTATTGCGCTGTTTGAGCAAGACAGGCATTTTCGGATGGCTGATGCGTGGCGTGAGAGGTGATCACATCAAGGTTTGCACCCTAGGGCTTTCTTCGATACAATAAACTACTACATTTAGTATTTATCTTTTAAGATATGGACATCATTATGAATCTTTTTGAGCTACTATATGTTCGGAACCAAGACTATAAATAAAAACATTGTCCGGATAGATTTTAAGTACTCCTGTTGTCTCAGAAGCGTTAAGAGACTATGTCTCCTTCCATCTATTATTTGTGCTAAATTTGTAATCGTTGCTGGCTTCTAGCAGAAAGGCTATAAAAACTTTCTGTCTTTCCTTTTTGCCCAGCTCTTCTTTATTTACATATAAGTAATTGCTATGAGAATTGAAACGATAGAATAGTCATTGTCTTCTTCCCTGTAAGCTATTATTGGACGGTTAAAAAGAGTGATAAAGGGTATACTTTCATCGACGAAGTTAGCTATATTTCTCAGAATTTTGTTTACTAGTAAAGCTACTAAACATTTTCCTTTTGCTTTAGGATACACCAGGAATGTTATTTTTTCATGTGCTGCTTTGAAATCATTTTTTCTCTGTTTAATGTCAACTGTTTTGCTGAGTCACTAGTTTTATATGATTGATGCAGCAAAGATGATGAACAGTATGTACTTTCTATTCGTTTAGAGATTTTTCATAATGCTAGCGGTGGTAAATAGAATAGAACGACCTGACATAGAATGTTACATATGTTACTCCTAACACTGCCATATTCTTACAAGACATTGTACAGGTAAATTGTAAAAAATAAAAGTTTACAATTTAAACAACGTACTATGTATATGAGATGTAGAATAAAATCTCCAATATTTTAGATACTCTGAAGTGAAAGTGGTGCGTGGCACATTTTAGTTTACTCAGGGATGAATGATGCGCTTGCCAAGATATATATGAAAGAAATAGTGACCTCGGGAAAATCATTTTTTAGAACGACAATGGAATAGACCAAGCACGTATCGTATCACTGGCCATATGTACTAGTTCATCTTATAAACCTGGATACATTGTCCGGTAGTTCGACTATATAAATACATATTACACTTTCTCAGAATTACTATTTTCTGTAAGTAGCCTCTTGCGTTTTTTCCGCACTTGGCCAATTTCTTCGTGAATAATACGGATAATGCAGATAGTACACTATGTTTTGGCGTTTCGATGTAGGTAGGAACTACATTTTGCAAACGAATAGTCTCACGACGACTTATACTATATTATTAATATAGGTACATTACTTTCAATTACATATAAAAATATCTCCGTGTATATTCCAAACAATTATGTACGTATTGAATGGCCATATTCTTTGCTTTGCACGAACTTAAGAGTGGTGGCGGTGGTTGCATGCAGTCATGCAAGCTGAAACCTACACTTCACTCAACGCCTTCATTTTACCCAAAAAGCGCAAAAATATAATACTCGAAATGGAGTAGGATGGATGGGATAGTTGAAAACATTGGAGGCATACGCACTTGTAACACAAAAAACCGTCAAATATTTCACTTGAGTTATTTTAGTCTTCAAATTTGAAGAAATGCGGTCGACCATGTAATGGATGAGCATCTATTTGCTCACTTTTTTCCTGGTTTTTTGGAAGTATAGCCTTACTGGTAGTCCCAATTTGCTAGCAATAAAAACCTAGTTATATATAATGATTGCATGTATGGATGTTTAAGACAGTAGTAGTGGCATCTCCGTTTCGTGCATACTTTCGGATCACTTTTGTTAGATGCTTCTAAAGTATTTAGGTGGAAAGAAACACTTCATGCATAAAATACTCAACCATTTCAAGATACATACTTCTGCCATTATTGCTTGGGAAGAACTTGGCCGACTATGAAAGGTGAAGAGTGTTTATTATTTAGAATCTATTTTCCATTATTTTCGTAAAACGAAGGAAATGGAAATGAATATGGGTGTTAAAGAAAAATATATAGGCAAAGAGGTAGCAGACTTGAAGTAGTACTTGTTGTGTTTGATTTTTTCAGTGATAAAGAAAGGTATTTATTTCAAGAGCACTCTTTTATCGTTATTAAATTTCAAGTATATTGAATCAGTACTTATATGTTTATAAACAGTTGCCATGATTGAATAAGTTCTTCAAAAGCAGTTAAATAATTTTTTGTGCTTTGTTGTTTCACTAACGATTTTCAACTCTTCCAATTCAAGATGCATGAGTCCTAGTGGTGAATGGAATATTTATTCAGTGTCTCTTCCTGTTTCCCATCAATTTCCATATTAAGGATTTAGCTGTAGCGGCTGGATTTCTAATTTTATGCTTTCAACTTGCTTACCAATCTCTTCTTATTGATGTTTTCTGACATGAAAAATATGCTTCATAATCATAATACTTCAATCATGCAGATAGCTGCCTTTGAGAGACCATATTTCTCAAATGAGAATATTAGCAACAACAACAAAAAACGTGGAAAATGGGGAAAAATAATGACAGCAGCAGTACTAAGCAGCTTTATCATCGTCATGATCAGTTTTAAGTATTCTTGAGTAAAAGCTTAGGAAAAACGTTCATCTATAATCATGATCAAACTGCCATATACATACATAATATACTCATTCATTCTCTGTATCAATTAATGTCAAGGAAGATGAATGAATCCCTGTACATCTGTCAGATGAAACAAGGAGAGTGTTTCTCCACTTTTTCTTTCCCAATTTTTTCATCCTTCTCATTTACTTACTTTTTTTGTTACAAACTAAGAGAAGTAGTTTCAATTCCCAATTGGGCATCTTCGATTTGATGTAGTCGAATGAGTGCTTGTTCAAATCATCATTTGTATTATGAATGTACACGTGTACGTGTTTGTGAAAATCTTTTGCTGTAGACGCAACCACGCAACTAATCTACATTTTTGCGGAAGTATACTTTTAATCTTGATGATTCAAACACTAATGTCTACTGATACTATTCAGTTGTGTTATTGCATATGTTTACTCTATTGTTGGTCTTGAAAAAGTAAAGGAAGGATTATTTATGGTTTACAGTAGCAGGTTTATTTTCAATGTTTGAACGTTTTCTTGAATGAGTCTCTTGTCGAAACTTTGTAGGAGTATAATATGATGTTCTAGGACGAATAATTCCTACAAATACAAAGTTTACACTTAGATTATATACAATTCAACAAACTACATACATAGTGCTTTGTTCCTATATTTCCATTATGTGCTATACGAATAGATTAGTCCAGTCCAAAATGAAAGTTTTTCTCCGAAAATTTTATCGTAACAAATGCTAAAATTATTTTTGCAATTGTTTTTTTCAGCTTGCTTCGTGTGCGCTTCAGGATTAACAGAAATACAAAGAGATACGCTAATATTGTATCCCATATTTAGTCAGAACGGATTAACTTCAAAATGTAGTTGGCACGTTTTTGCATATAACCAGAAAACCATATTACAGGGAACTCTATAAAAAATTTCCATCGAGAGGTGTTAGCAAAAACGACTTTATAGAATGTGCTGAATCTTGGGATGGTCCAAGTAAAAATGTTTACATCACGCAAGTACTGAAAAATAAAAGGACGCTTTGTCACCACTGCGCCACAAATATGCTCCGACACAACAAGTGCTCTGTTACGAAAGCATTTATCAGGAAATAACGTACTCTGTTCTGCCAATGTATCCTGTATGGTCTCTAAAGCATTATTACATACATACTTCCAAAAAATGCGAATGAGAAAATGATGTTCTCCACTACCACGACCACAAAAAGAAAAAAGCGTCTCTCTAAAAAAACTGGTCCTTTGTTTAGAAAACCGAGAAACAGAAATATGGAGAAAGATAAAAACTGTGAAGTAAGTTATTCGTCTTGATTATTATTATTATTTACATTATGAGTGGTATATGCAGCTTATATACCAAATATGTTTTACCAGTAACATTATGACAGTACTTGTTGTTTGGGATGGGATGTCCCTGGGATTCTACGGAATACGTTTCCAACTAAAGACTGCAAATGAAAGAATTTTACTTTGGCCTCCCTAGTCTAACTCACAGTTGTAGAAAGCGACAGGCTTGGATCCACATTCTTCGTCTTTTGTGCCTTTGGAACACTAACGTAAGTGAGGGGAAAGTGACGAGAGAGATTTACCAGAGGGAGGAATACGAAGATGACGACTGGTTGCTGCTAGTACGTTTGTTGGGTTTGCCCTTTTCTACACCACCACAATACAAAAAGCAAAGACAGTTGGTGTCCGTGTAATTCACACAAGTTGGATGAGCACATATACGTTTTGTATAGATAAATATAAAATAAAAACATATATAAAATATGTGAGTATATGTGTATGTGAATGAACAACATTATTATTGAGAATGATGATAGTTGTGCTTCCTAATGAATAAGTGTACGTACACATACATTTCCAGCAGGCCGTGTAAAAACCGACTTTATAGAATATATGTATGTATATAGATGCTCATATTGAGAACACTTTCAAATCTCCAGTAGTAGGATAAGGTCGACATAGTCAGTGAAAAGCTGAAAAATAGAAATTTACCACAGTCAATCCCACTTCTCTCTAACATGCCATTTTATCGGATTGATATATACATAACTATACGCAGCAGCGTTTAATATATGTTTGCGTATAATCTCTTGTTGCTGTATTTGTGCTTATAGTAGTACCATTCCGGAGCCCACAGAGCAATGAACTGACGAAGGAACATACCGAGTAAAATGGATGTGCAGTCAGAGAGGCCAGTGAGAATGACTGCGAGAGAGTCAGACTGAGATCCAATAGCATTTTTTGAGTTGTACTTTCTGTTCTTGCTTGGAATGCCATATTTAATACTTTCCATGAAAGCACAATTGTGTCTCTGACGCTCCTTTAATGGTGAATCTGTAAATGTCTCGCATAAGTCGCATTCCAAACTAAACTAAAAAAGTGTGCATATTTGTATGAGTGTGAGAGAGACAAGAAGAGACCAGGAGAGTAGAGAAGGGAGCAAGTTTCCAACAACATCTCTAGCAACGACAAATAATGAGCAAAATGCTAATCCGGAAAGTATGTAGTATGTGCCATGCAATATCATCATTGTGTGTAACCACCAAAAACGTCTATAAATGTTTGTTCCTCTCGTTTCTACATTAATATAAAAGTGAAACTGGGAAAAGTTTTTCCCTGTGTGTGAGCACTGACATATATCATTGTTGAGTTATTACCACATGTTTACATATTACTACACACACATGACGCTTTTTTATGAAAAACTTTTTTATATTATTTTCTGTTTTTTGATGAAAATCCCTCTGCAAACGATAAAAGTTGAACTATTTACATTTTTGTAACAGTTTGTAAGATTCTATGTAGAGTTTAGTAGCTTTGATGGGAAGGGAAGCTCAGCACGGATGCTATTTGCTCTTCATTCATGTTGCTCAACTGTCAGTGGGCCAGTTTTTAACACCGCCATCAACATTATGTAGCACCTCTGCATCAGAAGATGATGAATTGCAGATGCTTAAAGCATAACATTAACAGTCCACCCACACACTGTTTATGGCATATTATTACCAAAAATGGGGAATGGTTCTGGTTTTGTGTTTAAACGCCACAATCAGTTTTATCATTGAAATTGATGTTGTAATAATAATGACTGTGGGCTAATTGATAATTGGCAAAACAATTTTGTACTTTTTTGAATCCGTTACATCATTATAGCTGTTTTATAGCTGACCACCCTGTTTACTTGGTGCAAACTTTGAGTCATATAATTTTCGTTTAAAAGTAGGTACACAGTACACATCAAGGGCTTGGTTTTACGCAAAACTACAAAACTATTTCACTGTTGTGGTTTTTAGCTTTTGATAAATTAAGCGATTTAAACAAACATAAATATTAAAGTTGGCCAACTTTTAGGGATTTATACGGTTGTTTTATGATGTTCATGTTGAACCGAATTATTTTTGGTTAGCCCATTCCCCGAAAAAAACATGGTTTTATTGCAAATAAACCATATTGTAAAACAATTCAAGAGAAATCATTTATTCACAGTACCAGAGTACCCATCAAAGGGCATAATTTGCAATTGAGAAGACAAAAATCCTTGAAACGAAAACAAAATTTCAAAATTAGCATGACAGCCCTGTCCTTGTTCTCCGATTAGCAATATAATCTGTGTCGAGTGTGTGTCAGAATTGTAGTGAGTTCTTCACACACAATCTCATATAGACTCCGACGAGCAAGTTTCTTCTGGAGGAGCATTACACGAGCCTTTTTTGCATCCTTTACAATATATAACTTAAGTGTAGGCATATATTGTGGGCAATCCAATTTTGAAACTCAATTTCAATAAGCTCTCAAGTGGTTTTCTCATAGTTTAATTATTCAAAGCACACCCAGTAATAGTCATCTTCATTTTCATGTAAATAATGGAAGCAGAAAACCGAGAAATGGAAATGAACATACCACTTACGCATTACCAGGCTTAAATATTTTATTAAAGTACTAAAAGGGTAAATGGTTGAATGCACGAGAGCTCACAACGAGCATTTTACACATTGTAAAAAGCGTTGCAGCAGCACCACTACCGCCACCACAATCACAATGCAGTAAAAGCAGAAGAGAAGACGAACACGAAGATAGCATCCAAAAGCGGTGTTGATGAGACCAAAATGTGGAGTAGCATGTCTCCAACGAAATCCTGTTTAATGATGCTCACTAAAAAGAGATAATAGAGAAAAGAGAGACAGAGAAATAGCAGAATGTTGTAGTAGTTTCGCAAGATGATATTTTCACTTTGATTTCAAAAACGTTTCCGCCCTTCTGCACACACACACACACACATCACATCCTTCTCTGGTGGCAGTAGTTGTTTGACGTGCCTCAAGTATATAAGCTTCTGCTTGGTTTTTAAAGGAAATACTAGTCACACAAGATGAGTTTCTGTTGATGAATGAGCATTTATCACAGATGACGACAGATGAATTGACTCAAGAAATCGCTTCATTTACACCAGGCAAGTGGTAATAATGAAATTATACAGCTTTGTCGGTTCAGACAACGAAAAAAAGTTATGCAAGCGTGCATTTTTGTCAAGGAAACATAAATTAATTGATGTATGCTCTATTTTTTTGCTTCTAATACCTTACGTTTGATTTTTATAAGGATATTTTTGTCATGTGTAATCTCTGGAAAGCGTTAATTTTTTCCTGTTATTACTGTCATGTGTCATGGAATATGTTTAACTTTAATCGCGTCGATGAACTGGAAACTACATTGTTAGCTTGCTTTCTATCATCTAAAATATTTTGTTGCTTAGCGCATTACACAATATATTTGTCTCGCGAATTGTATCCATCTTTCACCGAAAAGACGACGCTTCTTTGACTTTAAAATGTTAACAGATGCACAACAAATTGCACACACAGATGTGAAATTCGCTAACTCAAACGAGATAAATACCTCTCTTGCCAGCGCGAGGAAGAGGCGTGAACCGGTACGAAATCCTAGCAGTTCAACATGTCAAAGTGGACGCATTGTTGCGGAAAGCTATCCAGTTTTCTGCTTTTTCGATGAAAACATCTCAAGTGTGCGCTCATTTATAACATATCTGAAAGAGTATGAGCAAGCACCTAACTTGAAATACATATCATGGTTATAAATGTTACAATATCTCAGTTGGCTGGAGTCCTAGAAATAACATTGTAGGCTTCAAGATCAGAATTTGGAGAATGCATGTAGTTGTGATTTTTTGGATCGTCTAAAATGTTATTGGCTATTACATTACATACCTTCAACTGTCTCTTGGTATTTTATGAGCTGTGGTTGTAAAATGGAGTCAAATATTTCTTTTCAGTTAGAATAAATATCGTTCTGATAAAAAGACGATGACCCCTATTTTCCTTTCATGGGAAAATGACTGGAAGTAAATGATCATTTAAAAATACTTTTTTTGCAAACAATAAAGACATTTTGACAAGCAATGTAGTCAAACCAAAAATTAATTCTAGTTTACCCCTTGGGACTCTAATCAAAGTGGGGTTACGTGGCAAAGGGAGCAACACTTTGCTTAAAATAAAGACACACGTGCTTGTTGAACAATATTCTTAACAGTCATACAATAGAGTGTTTAATTTAGACCTTTGTTCTAACAGAATAAAGATTTTTTTTTTCAACAATTTTTAAAATAAGAAGAAAGACAGGCTGCTGTTTCTGGTTAGAATTGTGCCCAGCCACGATAAATTACTCTCATCAATATGCAGTATAAACGAAACAAAAATAGCTCAGATGAAATTGGCAAAACTTGAGACAATAGAGGAGTAAAGATACTATGCTGTTACTTAACTACCGTATTTTATAATTAAGAAAAATACAAAATATTTTTATTTGTCAAGAAAAACAGGCAATGTCGAAGTGTTGAGAAAATATTAAACCCTTTGATTCTATTTAATTACACCGAAAGAATCTACAATGAAAAGTAGAGAAACATTGCAAATCACACTTTCTTGGGTGAATTTAAGATGCAATGGAAGCGAAGCACATGCACATGCAAATCAATGTTAGCACTCAACAACACAGAAACATTAATCGACCACAATGATTTATTAGGTTTCAGCCCATTACAATTTTAATTAAGTCACGTACTTCTGGGTTAGTAGTTATTACTATCAAACAACATTAAATGAAATGTAAACTTACAACTCAGCCCAATTGAAAGGCGTATGACAAAATACCTCCACTTTGGCAATTGTAGTTTCCAAGATCCGACAAACAACAATTTTTTAAAGAAGAAGCATAAATCAGACTGAACCGTTCACTTACTTTTCACAAAATGAGGACCAAGATCAATCAAATCAATCGGTGCTACAAGAGTTCACTTGCCAAACTAGCTACTGAAATCGTCCCATCAAAATTTGTAATATGTGGTTAAGATACAAGGAAAGTTCCATATGCCTTATAAAAGCATTCTCCTCCTCTCCTCTTAGTTTCTTATTCTTCTCTTACAAAAGAACGTGCTAAATCTAAATATGTTCTTATCTGTTCATTCTCTACGATACGAGTCTTTAATTCTTGCAGACAACATCAGTGTGTATATATGATAAGAAGGGGTGACTAATTATAAGTTTTATAGGATGCTTGCTGCCATTTTTATGAAGTCAAGATTTCTCTAGTGGCGAAACAAGTCGTTTACGTATTAAACAGTAATAGATAATGATGTTCCACAAGCGTATCGTCACGCCGCATTCAAATCCTGGTATTTCATTACCTAATGAGATCATTTACTGCTACTTTTGTCCATTCAGTAGTGTTTGTTTATTACATCCATGTTTAACATTTATGTACCTTAAAATTTTTCATGGATTTAAATGTCTGCCTATGTTTAACTCAAGCACGAACCGTCCATCCATCGGTAATCAAAGAAAATATGAGGACTGAAAAAGTACATATTTTTTAGATAAATATTTTTTAACTAGGGCTGTGAGTATAACATATTTATGTACATATTTTGTTCCTATTCTATAATAGTACGTGTTACAGTTGCGCTCCAACTGGATGTATCCATATCAATAATTATAATTTTACATTGGCTCCAGTGGCAATGCCCTCGTTATATAATACCTAAAGACTCGCTATCGTCTGTACAAATGCAGTAAAGATTAGTAAAGAATGAGAGGACACCCGACTCCGAAATAGTTTAATAATGTTATACACTCTGTTTTGTGCAAAAAAGTAGAGAGCCATATTCACTCACACCCGAGGGACATAAAAAAGAATGGAACGGGCTGCATACTTAAATAATTTCATAAATAAAGAAGCTCACTCTAGTACACGTGTTTGAATATCCATTTTCTGAGCCGTGCAAATCGTCAGTCTCAACATCATAAACAGTTTTAAATGTCCTTCTTTCAGCACAATAAATTGCAGATACGAATTACGATATGGGCTCATGTAGTAAATAAATAAAACCAAGAAATAAGATGTAATCTAACACATGCTATTAGTTTTCTTGACTCAAAAATCTGCCCATAGGACCGAGTATATATAAAGTTTAAAGAAGCTATGAATATCTATATTTGGCTTAGTTATATCGGCCCTCTTTAATGGAGAATCTGGAAGGAAACAAAAAATGTTTTTGGAGCATAATTTTCTTAAAAGATTTGAACACAATATTGTTGCGTCATTGCAACAATTTCTCTGGATTTTTATATAAAACATTACCATATTATGTCACAACAGCAAGAAACCCTTGTCCTAAGCTACAGTTCTAATTTGGTAAATCTTTGCTGAATATCATATTGCCTTTTTTATGATGGATATGAGTGTATAGTGGAGGCATTACGGGGGTGCATAACATCACATTTACATAACTTACTGACCACTACCGAAACAAAACAGTTGTATGAGAACACAATAACATACTGAGTAAGGAAACATTTTGTATTTTACATTTTAAGGAATTTCGCAGAAACTCGTTCAGATTCCACCCAAGGAATTGAGATGGGTAGATTTTGTCGTCGTCCGCAAAAGTGAAAAATGGTCATGACATGCTTTATATACAAAATTTTGAACAAAGAGAGAGAGAAAGGAATAGAAAGAGAAACTCAATCATGTGTCCTTTCCCATAAACCCGTGGAAATGTGGAGGACCAACTCTTGGAAGGACACGACACAAGTATATGATTTTCCAACTCAAGAAATGTAGCATTGATCATTTCAAAACACACAAGGAAAAGCCCCACTTAACTGTCAAGGAAAAAGTGTAAAAAATTTGTTTTAGTTCACCAACAGCACAGTAGACACATTTGGCGTTGGCAGACACACATACGTAGACAAAAGACAGTTGTATTGCATTGGAAGGAAACAAAAACTGTTATAATAATAATAAGATATCTTTTTGAAAGTACAATAGAAAGAAAACGTCCTGCTGTTGATGCTGGTGTGGCGCTGCTTCTTTTACAACAACCTAGCACACTGGGAAGCCGAGTAAGAAAAAAAAGAAAGTAAAGTATTTGTAGCGTTTTTGTGAGTACTGCTGGATCTAAGTATCTGGAAGAAATTCTTACAATTGCAATAGCAAGGCAAGTACATTACATTCTCACATTTGTAATGCCAACCAACCATTGCGTGAGCATAAAGTAAACGTAGCAAACCATGATGAAATATGGTAAAGGTGTCTTGTCCGCTAAAGAAGGAAAGAAAAATAGGGACAGGCTTAAGAAATATTTCTTGTGTCCTTACAAACACACACAAGCCATTCTTTTTAGCATTTTTTGGAGCCTATGTGCTTTACACAAGCTTATGAGCATACTGTTTCCCGTATCTAATGTAGTTTTCTTATTTTGCAACTTCTATAATAATGATATAATAATAAGTATAAGGAGAGAAAAAAATGGACGAATAGTTTAAAGTTTTAGACAAAAATATGTCATATATTAATGTATTCTATTCTTCTTTCCATAAGGAATATTTTCTGAAGATATGTTGTCTGCTACTCTGTTTATCTTTCAGAGTTTTTGGTGTGATGTTGTTATCCCGCTGAATTTTCTGGTTTTTTTCGAAAGCATATTATTTATTATGTATGTACGTAATATTTTTCTCGTTAGAGAAGATACGGTCGGTGGTGTGTAGTAACGTTTTTTGTTCCTTTTGGTAGAAAAAAATGTGCATGTAATTTTTTTGTCTTTTTTGTATACATTGGTAAAAAACGACAGACAGACAGGCTTCTGCTGATACTGTTACATTACATTGAGAATGTGCGCTTTCCTTTCCTAGCCTACTTTTTAGAATGAGAAAACAGCAGGATTACTTGGCAGTCCTGGAGTAGTTACGGAGATGACGAACGACCCTTTCTTAATTCCATCCTTTGTCTA
>JAQFYG010001760.1:0-17365 GCA_034694325.1 Entomobrya corticalis | reverse complement strand
TACTCATAGAATTTTATGAGGATTCTCGTAAATTTTTGAGTTACGCGAAAAAAAACTGTTTATGAAACAGGTCCCTGATCGTTGAACCTATTACTTTGGGAAAATTAGTTCCTGATTTCACAACTCGGTGGAACGAGACCAACTACAGCAGCAGCTAAATACTCGATTAGCTTGCACAATTTTTTATTTGCTATAATTATATAGAAAATCGAATACAGAATGCAAATAAAATTAAAACATTGGGTTTATTTTTGTATGATTAATGCAATTTTATTTATTTCGTGGATGAACATAGCGTTTGTAATTACGATTTTTGGTTTCATTTTATTGTTTTCTTCATAGTACTGATACAAACATGAGAAGCAAAACATAATAAACAAAATAATATACTTGAAGGTTAAAAGCTTTCCTAACAGCTTCTCTAAAAAGTATCAAGTTAGTGTTACAACTATTTACGTACGACAGTTAAATTTGTATGCAGATTATATAGCTTAAATAGGACGTGCCCGATTGAACATAGCTAGACCAATCTACCTAAATATGTTTATCACAAAAAAACAGTCAAAATACTTAAATTGAAGGTACACACAAGAACACATCATCGTATCATGAAAGATGTGTGTGACTAAATGAAGACAAAATCAGGTTTAATACTACCTTTAGCTTATGAAGTGTCACATTCAAAGTAAATGTTAAGTTAGTAGGTGTACGTAGTAATAACATAAATAAATAAATTATACAGGTTAATTTACAAATAAGTACAACACGTCATTCTGTAATTAAACTTAGGAAGATCAGGTAACAATCAGGTCGCACTGAAAGCTAATTTCATTCGCAGTGATTAATATTTTAGATATA
Source organism: Entomobrya corticalis (assembly GCA_034694325.1). Classification (NCBI taxonomy): domain Eukaryota; kingdom Metazoa; phylum Arthropoda; class Collembola; order Entomobryomorpha; family Entomobryidae; genus Entomobrya; species Entomobrya corticalis. The sequence goes on along the minus strand of JAQFYG010001760.1, from coordinate 16,507 downwards.
TCATATGTATATAGGTAACCATTTATTCGTTTAACTCGTTTAACTGGTCGAGTTGCATAACTATTTCATAACTAAAACTATAAAACCTTTTCAATTAATGTATTTCGTGAGAATTTTAGTTTAAATCTCAATGTAGTCCTCAAAATCATCGTAATCTGAAATATCAGACTTATTTCCATCCAAAATTTGGAGTGGACAAGTACTACTCAATGATGAACAAGAAGAATTATGCATTGACGTAACGGAAAGCCATTGCGGAGATTGTGAGAACGGAAGTAACTGTAATCGATTTAAATTATTATCAGCAGAACAGTTACTCGTTAATATCGGCAAATGGCCCATTTTCTTCCCCGCTGAACAACAAGGACTAGTAATACCACTCTGCATAACTTTAACATGATTAATTATACTATTATGACTATGACTAAAACCGCGTAATAATGTAAATGCATTGGTAAGATTTGAATTATCCTCATCATCTTTGCAACCTAATATATTAGAATTAGTTCCTAAAACTAAATAATCGATATGGCAGTTTGATCGAATTTTCAAATCTCTACAGTTATAGTTGTCACAATTTACGCTATGATGTACTGCACATATATCAGATTCTGATTTTGATTTATGTCCTATTATACTATTTTTGACACATTGTGGATGATGACGGTGGTAATGTACATTTTCGACCTGAAGAAAGCGTTTGTTGTCCAAAAATTGCTGAGGATTGAACAGTTGAAGCTGAGCGTCGTCACTGTTGCTGTCAGTTATTGTAACGGTGACGTCACTTCCCTTCTCCTTATTAGTACGCTCATGCTCATCATTGGTGATATCAGCATTACTTTTTGCAATAGCTTCATTGATATTTTCTTTACTGCTTCTACATGAGCATGGCAGATACAAGACTGGTTGGGAACTACTCAAATTTCCTGAGCTATCCGGATGTTCAACGAATAGGAGAGGTCCTATCAGTGAAGTAGCACTCTTCGAAGTAGTCAGCCGCTCACCGCCATCAACATCACCAGTTATGTCCTTACCTGTCTTCAGCAAGACAGTCAGAGTAGCTGGTAATGAAGCGAGGGAAGCGGCTGACAACAGAATTTGAGACGATTGGTATCCAGTAACGGCAGGACCTGGTGACAGTTCTTCCTCATCGTCGCTAAATGTCATGTCAGCACCTACGAAAATTGAATACAAATTTTATGTTAGTATCGGTGCAATATATATCAAGCTTTATGTAGAGTTTAAAGTTTCACTAGACCCGTTTTTATGTCGACTTCACTAAAAATGCTTTAAAATCACTATTGCCGAATTTCATTTGTTGAGTTTGTTGAAAAGTATTTTATTTCAAATACATACATGAACCCATACATTAATCAATGTGTCCATCAAATGTCTGGTCAGCAATCAACATCATTGTCAATGTCATACGCATGAAAATTTTACTAATTTAATGAATTTATGCTCTGAGATCTTGGTCAATTAGACAAATGAGCACTTCTATTCCTCTGTAATCAGCACGTTGAAATAACGCGCTCCAACCATAAATAATTTATTTATTTATGGTATACAAGTTACCACCTCGTAAATCACCATTGTATTTAATTATTCAAAAGTGTCAGTTTCAGAGGTGTGACCCTTCTTCCTAACAGTTCACGACAAATAGCAACATTTGTTAGTTTGCGCCAAGTCATAGTCAGAAATGCCATTTCAAAGACACAAATATCAGACATGATAGGTTTCGTATCAGACACAATATTGCCTTTGTTTAGTATATACCTCCATTTTCCTCATGTGATGCGCAATACGACATCGGCAAGTCAGACAGGAACCGGTTATAAATGATTATTGAGAATATAGCGGATATCAATGTATAAAATGCATTATACGTTAATGGATCAGTGCATCCCCGTTAAACTAATGGGATATTTTATTACTGTTTTTTGCTATGATATTTACTTGACTAGCGTTTCTAATTGTTCCATCCTCCTACCATGAAAAATGGATGTAATCTTGGAACATCACTCAATTAACTTAATTGCTTTTGCGCGTGTGTGTGCTACTGTCAGGTAGTCAGTGTGTATAATCTGGTAGGCAAAGAAGCTAAAATAATAATTAGGCAAACCATGTTATCAAAATTATTATTGATAGGGAAAGATGGCTATCTACTGATGACATCTAAATGTAAACCATCCAGAAATTGTAGTACTACACAAAAGTAGATAGCATGATTGATGGCGCATTCCATAATCGTATTTTAAGGTTTAGAAATATAGACCGATTGATTTTATGGAACTAAATAAAATGGCACAGTACAAATTAATATTTTTACATTCAGTCACATTAAATGTAAATATTTAAGTTAAAATGAATACCTACTCAAGGCTACGAGGATAGAATTCATTTAATTATTAGAGTCCCTGTAAATTTTATCCTTTAGACAATAATTAAAGTTTTCTACACACATTAATTTATGTTTTTATTAAACAAACAATGCAATTAAACTCTATGGAGGACCAACCATTTTCTGGCGTCGGGAGTAAAAAATAATACAATATCTTGTCGCCTACAAAATTTTCAGTATCAACTAGGAAAGATGGAGTACTATTCCATTGTAGCATCTACGCTAACTCTGCAATCATTACGTCAGATTACATTAATGAGCAATACGAAAAACTTGGAATACTGAATATAATATACGCTCTGATACTTCCTGATTTTCCGACAACCCAGTCAAATTAATACAATGAGACTTCCATAAATGCCCAAATGTATTAATTTACTTTCCGGACACGCAAATAAACACACATTTAGTAATGCAAGCAAAGTCCTTAATTTAAAATTACAGGGAGTTAACCCATCTCTAATCTTGTTGAATATGCTTGAAATTTGATGTTTAAATTTTGAAGAAGACAAATAAATCGCAGAAATTATTTTTTTGTATAGACCTGTCTGTTAGTATTTAAAGTTACAAAAATGTGCATCTATTTAATCTACAACAAGCATAAGCTAATAAATTATTGTACATACGCATATATACGTGCCATTTCCACAAATATGTACTCCAGGAAGAATATAATAAAAATATTCAAGTAATTTGTGTTTACTATTATTATGCTAGTCTAACCTAGCCTGTTGCTCAAACACATGGATCTTGTACAAACAGACTTGTTTCTGTTGCATTCATCTTTCATTACCAAACGCGCACATAAAAACATCTAACCTGACCTAGTAAACTACTGACAAGCAAACAAGTCAATGGGTAATAAAAATATTATAATGTGACTGCTCATAGTTTTCATGATTTATGGCAAATGACAGTTTAAGGTAGTATTGTTTACCTACCACGAAAAGAAATCAGAAACAATATTATAATCTTGAAGGAAAAGGATAATGAATATTAAACCTTTATGATATCATACACGATTAACGATCTGTAAAATCATCCCAAAAGTTATATGTATGTAAATATACTTCATAAACAAAACTCCAATAATTTGACTTGTTAGTCGTTTCTCACGGGGCTGAGGATAATTCCATTTCATAAATATTAATATTATAATGTGCAAACCAGCACAAGCTATTTAGAAACATTGAACACCGATTACTTAACATGCCAATTTAAACATACTCATGATAAACCGCAAAAGAAATTTTCACGCGATATATATTGTGCATTGGAAAAGAGTACATGAAAGAAGATGACCTCCATTTTTTCTAGCATGGTCCATGTTTGATGTTTGTTTTTTCTGTCCTATATCTATTTGGTCGCGTTTATGTTGTAGTTTTTACGAATGTGCTTGACCTAATTCGATTCCCATTTAGGGTTTAGCTAGTTGTTTGATAGTAGATTTTTCCTCCGCAACTCAGTAAAATAATTAATGCGTCTTTACTGCTAACTGCAGGGGGCGTACAACAGATTTGTCTGAAACATATTTGAATTTTTTTGTCATGTAACATCAATGCAACAAAACAGCAACAACGGAATAATGATAAGCTATTATTTTCGAAAAAATTTAGGAGTTTGCAAAGTATGACCCAAGACAATAGAAATTGACCTTCGACAGAATGACTAAAAGAAAATCGAAGGCTTTCTCTATTCCGTTTCAATAGTCATTGCTTTATTTAGTCTACTCTAGATTTAGGACAGATGACAGTCAATAAGTCAGGTCACTGAAACACGAATTAACTTTTGACTTCTGTCTGCATGTTTCAACCTCAAACTATATTGGGTAAAATTTAAGATAAAAATGAAAACAAATTCACGTTTGCAGATTTTACGATAACAATGTTTTAAAAGAAAATAATCTTTGAAAAGCATGAAAAATTACATTCAGGGACATCCGTTCCAATCTCATTAGCTAATAAAACTATTTGATCTTTATGATTAAGTCTTTGAATAAATCTATGTAGGGGTATGAGTATGCAGGATGTAACAGTTTACACCGGTATAAAGCACACTGCAAAAATGTCTTGTGTATGGGCCATGGGCCATGAGTAAACAAAGTATGTCGTGTGTGCGTGCAAACCGTATTTTTCATCATGCATTTTAGATATTGTGGTGATAGTTATGTAAAAGTATAAATTTTTGTTCTTACCCGAGTCTTGGCTAGGCTTCCTTGGAAAGTTTTCTGGTAACAGTTCCCCATCAATTAAAACTCCCATTAAACTCTCAACCGATAGGCAAGCTTCCAATTTTTCGCTCTCGCTTTCTTGACTTTGAGTACATGATACTCGAGAAGGACCAAACTGAGCATCTAATTGAACTGTTGATGAAGCGTTACGCGTAACATCGTCATTTAGATTTGAAGAAGAGCTTTCCTCTGGCAGTTGCTCCAATTCGATCTCGTGTTCGTTATTTCTATCATCATCTTGAGGTAATTGGCCCTGGCCTTGAGAGCTCATCTCAATGGTATTTACATTGTCATTTTCAACATAAATCTTGTCATCTTGGCATGTCTCTGCATTCTCGGAGATTGTTGTTGTGGTTTGTGGTGACTCTGACTGTAAGTCGGGAGTTGAATAATTTCTAAACGTTTGCATTTCCACGTGTACTTCAGTCAGACGTTGATTTGTAGGATCGTTATCGTCATATTTATTAGTGTCCGACGACGACCATTCCTCATCAAGTTCCTTGACTTTCCCTTTCATCATTGACGTGATCCCACTAGTACTAATGCTTATGATGCTGCCACTACTATTTCTTCGAACGTTGACATGTGGTAATGCTAGACGGGGTAGGAGTGAACTCTTTTTGAAACTATTACCATTGGCTTTCTTCATTAATACTGTACGACAATAAGAAGGAGAAGACACAATTCGTTTTTGAACTTGATTCATCTTGGCCATGGCACTACTATTGCTACCGACACCACTGCCAGAAGTTGCAGGTCTGCCAATAATGTTGATGCTGTTTGTTGATGCCATGCTATCCTCAGATGAAATGCTTTCTTTTCGTGAAATCTTAATTGCTGGGATATCCATTACCACCGCGGTTCTCCCATCACGACATAAATTTTGAAGATGACAATGATTGGCAGATGACAGGAAACCCTTAGAGGTCTGGGCCATTTCGTCAAGTTGCTGCTGACCCCGTTTTCTTTTACGCATTGACGAGGCCGACGGACCGTGCTCAATATGAGATTTTCTCCTTAACAGTCTCCACAGTTGGTCCCGTATGCTTCTATTTAAAAACCCATAAAGAACTGGATTCGCAACGGAGGATGTAGAAAATAGGACACTGATACAGAATTGGAACCATCGCTGCGTTGTTTCTACAGTGGACGTAAACAAGACAAAGGAAAGAGGCAGCTGAGTAAATAAAACTGCTCCGATTAGCAACATTATCGTGAATATGGTTTTCCGAGGAGAGTTATAATTCGGCTGTAAGTAGGTCCTCCATCTGTTCCTTGACTTGCGGGGAGCCAGACTGTATGGATAGATGGGGGAGCGGGAGGGATCAATAAAGTAATTTGAAGGACGTTTGTGGCCACCGTTTGTGCTTGAACTACTCGCACTTCCATTTCTACTATCGCTGTTGGTTCCAGTGGTTGTTGTTTCATCGGACTCCCTGCGACTGTTCAAGGCACTTTCAGATAAAAATGCATTTTTTGGTGGAAGCGTTGGTGTTGCTGGAGGAGTGAGAGGGGCTCCACTTCGAAGAGTGTTTGGAACTCTATTGGGAACATAAAAGACATTTTTGGTTACTTCATAGCAAAATGTTTGGTATCATGACAAAGTATAGCACGTCCTACGAAAAAAAATTTAATCCAGTGCGATGAGGAGTATTTTCAGATTAAGCTATCAGTTTTTGTCATAAAACTTTGCAATTTATCCAGCATGTAACACGCAGATTTCCGGCTTCCTAATATTAGACAAAATGTAATGCCTCTGAAACTCAAGAAGAGGATTGCATGTTCATATATTATGTTATATCCTCATCCTCCTCCACCTATCTCAATCACTACACTACTCCATAAAGCACTTCCCACCACATCGGCATACCAGAAACACATTTTTCTTCAGTTTCCTTACGTTTCCATCAAATGTGCATCTCTAATCTCAACAGCATTAAAACAATATTCAGGAGTTTCGGGAATATTTTCGTGGGAGTAATCAAGAATCGAAAATAACGATCAGTACTTGTACGCACAAACGAAACATCATTGTCCTCCTGCTGCTAACATTCATTTTCGTCGTTTGTTCAAATCATGGTCATCGTTCATTCAATAAAAAACTGTGCTTTGTAATTGTAACGCATTATATAACTATAATTTTTGCACATTATATGTGTGTAATGTTTTATGTATAGTACCCAGAGCTTCTTCAGGAAATAACATAGTCAATTTCTATATGGTCAAGATTTAGATTTTAACTGTAAATTTGTGCCGTCATTAAATTGTGCAAAGAACTGGAAAAACAATACAAAAGTAATAAAAACTCCTTCCTATTTTACAATACCTTTTCGTATAAACGAATAATTTAAACAAACTAAAAATCTATGTTGAGGTCATCTTGACTCCATAAGATTTACCGTCAAAATAAAAAAGATTAAAACTCGTCACACATTAAATATGTTCGCTGAAGTAAATAGCTGAGCTTGAGTATTAAGCCAGCAAAAGGATTTCCTTTGTTGATTCCCTAGCTGGCGGGCTTAGATTTGTTCATAATATTATTTGCGTAACTCAAGCTGATAATAATGATGCAAGCTGCAAGCAAACGATCATTTCTATTGTGCAAAATTGCAAACCACACAATTGCGGTTTTGCATTTATACATAATGATTATTTAGTACTATCATATTGCAAAGAATAATATATACAAATTAGTTTTGGCAATTTATCTACAGTCTATACCATTTAATCATCAATCTTACACACATTTAATGAAAAGGAGTACACGTGCCTTGTGGCGTCCTGCATGCGTGGTTGGATCATTTGATACAACAAAAAATGTGAAACGTGATTCGTTTCTACAAACGCATAATTATTGACACTATAGCACTATATTTTCTAGAGGCTATTCACTCAAACGTGGCGTGCTCATCATCAGATCGGTAAATCATCGCAGCGATTACTTTAAATCTTACGCACTCTTGCATAAATCATATTTTTTGTCAGTAGCTGTCTGAGTTACTTCCTCCATTTTTGGAGGGACAAGAAGAGATGGCATCTAATAACGAAACAATGACTCGACATGTAATCTTATTGTAAGGAGATATAACTTATGACTATTGGAAACGTCTACAGTTGATACTATGTTAAGTTAAGTTAATATGGAAGTGAGATGAAGTGTTTGTAAGGCTTTCCGACTGCGTAGCTTATCATCTTCAAATCAAAAGTCGTTAAAATAATTATTTAGATGGAACTTGGTGCGTATGCAAAATATGTATGATGGGTGTATGTGTAATATGTACTCAATCAACTGTCGTACGGAAATAAAATAAAAAGTGCGTGCGCCTTTGATACTTTGATAAGACTGATTGCACAGATTAAAAATTTGACAGAACGTTTATCGGAGTGACTAATAACTTCTCTTATATATTTTTAAATAATTCAATAGCGTGGCATTCTCGCTTCAACAACATTGGTACGCATTAATCTTTAGTTTGACCAAATCCGGAAGTAAATGAAAGTTTAATTTAAACAAGTATATATTTACATTTTTTCCACTTGTTATTAGGCTTATCATCAATCCATTAATTCTGGGAAGTGAATTTAAGTTGGCGATCGTTGTTAGAATTCAAGGGGAGAGGTCAAGGCAGAAAACAACAGTACATATATTTCATATTCATAGAAATGAATCGTGTATGACATCAACATATATGCAATTATATACATACTTTTTAGTAAAATGACTAATCGTAGAATGATCCTTCATAAACATTGTTATATTCCAAAGCAAATAGAGTAGCTAGTCAGTTGGAACTTCAAACATATCTTCCAGTTTTGTCTTAACAATTCTCATTAAAAATATTTTTGAAAAAAATGCATAAATATTAAATAACATGTTCCTAGAGCTAGAGCCAGATAGATCTTTTTTGTCTATAAAAGATCGTGTTACATCGGTAAATACAACCTACGAGTAAATTTTGATCACTTTGCTGTATATAGAAGTTTACTATGCAATTCTACATACTCACAAACTCCTAAATTTAGATCAATTAACCTGTAGTTTAGGATGCGTATCAATCAGTAACTCAAATTGCCTGCAAACTGCATTACCTATCTACGTTTTTAAAGTATTTAAAGTTATAAAATATCTGCCATGTTTAAAATACAAATGAATATGCACATAAAAAATTATCGATAATTTAAAATAAAAAATGGTTAAACATGCATATAATACATGCCCATACATTGATCTTTCAATTTTATTGATCAAGATACGAGTGCTGCACCTAAAATTATCGCAGTAAATACATGGCAGAAAGTGCCGCCAGTAAGCGTTGTAACAAGTAGATATCCGGAAGTGTATGTATGTCCATATTTGTCCAATCTAAATTGCTCTTTGCATGAAAACCTCGACATGATAGCAATTAAATATAGGTGAGAAATATATAAGACTATACATAGTACATGTTATATGGAATGCATTTCTTACTTAGCTATATATGATGGAAATTAAGTGACACTTCCAGTAAGGACATTAAGATTGTAAAACAAGTTGTTACACTTAATAGGGATGATTATTTTTAATCATTTCTTTGTATATTTTTATCTATTGATGATCTCATCTTTAATCTAAATTAGTCTGACTTGGCATTCTATAACTACTACTGCAAATTATTGGCATTTGATACAACGTGCAGATAAAGTTAAAGGAAGTGTTGCAAGAAATGATGTAGTATGTTTAAATAAAAAATATGCATGATAATTCAACAAGTATACCTGCCTAATAATGTGCTTTCGGTTAGTTAATGGCACTCACCTTAGCGGCTGTGTGTGTCGGCCCAAGTTTGACAAAAGAACCCAATGTAAAAGGGAATTTGATGACTCAATACGTGAACCAGCGTGGAGGAATCGATGCTGACCTTGTACACTTGAATACACTGAAGACGGCCAATCCGATGAGATGCTTGAAACGGTGGATGCCGTGAAGTGGCCGATCTGAACCTTCTGACATTTTGCTTTCGCTATCTGAAAATTAATAATAAAAAGCCACGCATTTGTGTCACGTTAGTCTTGTTTGGATTTGTAGTAATGGTACACATAGATATAATAATGGAATCATGGTGAATCATCATCATGACCATTGTGTTGGGCTATTTGCTTCTGCTTAGTCATTTTAAACTCTTTTATCTTTCACACCTTATCATAGAAGCTTTAGCGTACTTACCCTAAAAATGTGTGTATAGCAAACAATCATGACAGCTAGAGCAAACACTGTTACCACTGCAAACACGACCCCAAAGTACGTAGCCAGGCTTTCCATTGGAACGGAAAACGTCCCACATACTGGATTTCTGTATCCAAAAAAGTCACAATTGTAAGAATTTACAAATTATTACATGAATAACATCATTTATCATTTTTATGACTGATGTGGCCATTTCTTCATATCTTATGGTAGTAGTGGAAATAAATACTTTGTATTATATAGCTACTCCTTCAACAACAGAACGATTTTCATTTCCGCATAATTAGCATCTTGGTACATATTATTATTATTATTAACTACGGTTAATCATTTTTATGCCTGAGCTCTAAGTGCATGAACAAATACAGCCGAGCCGACAATCTTTCCATGGAACGCCTTGTATTGTTTTACACACTGCGAATAATACAAACTGCAATGCACAGTTTAGTTCCACACTTTACCCATAAATGAACTAGTCAAAGAGTCACACCCACTATCTCCCTTTTCCTATAATCTTCTGATTCTTCCCTATGCTGCTAAAAACTGCATAAAAAGTGCCGCAGTAGGAGACTATAACTATAAGTATAGAAAAAATATAGATGAGAAGTAAGAGAGGAAGGAAGAAAATAAAACAGAAGACACCTATCATATCGCGTTTGCATGATTCATTTCATTAAAGCCACTGCCGGTGCAGTGCGCGCTGAAAATATACATATTAATATAGTTATAGTTAATATATATGCTAACAACAATAAACAAAGAATGAAGCAAGAAACATATTATATACTTGCTGCACACAGATCTACGCACAAACTCAACTTCTGAGTATTTCTATACTCCAAAACATTCTAAATTGTCAGTTTGCTATAAGGCTAACCTTGACAATTTTCTACTTTTCTTTGTCGACTAAACACAAGAGCAGCAAATAAACTATAAACGGTACCATCTAATGGTGATCAAAATCATAACATTAGAAAAATGATTTATGTATTTACTTCAGCATAAAAATGTCGTAGACATGCAAAAAATGTATGGAAGGATGTAGCTTTTGTTATTGTAATATAAAAATGAGAAAAATGCACATGGATAATATAATAATAAAATAGATTAACACTTGTGGATATATATCAGAAGCTTATAAAAGAGACTACTACAAATTATTCTTTAATGGCAACCAATGGTTAATAACAACAAGAAGCCGAAACGGTTTACCTGTTTTCAAACAAGAGTAATGGCATCATTGTGATAAGAGCTGCAAGTAGCCAACATGAAATTATAGCGTACAGGGACCTCCTGGCGGTAACGATAGACTTATAGCGCATTGGACGCGCGATAGTGATGTACCTGGAAAATCATATACAAAAAATGATAAAAAATGAGATGGTCAATGGTCAACCCTACAAAATTGTCTTTCGTCAACCCACACCTACCAATTTCAACAAAGCATCTGTTGCAGTTTTGTTTGCACAGTGGGAAATTGTTTGACAAGACTGAAAGGAAGAGGGAAGTTTAGTAATTTGCATGTGCTAAAATTCTACAAAATGCTATTTGTATATAGAATAGACGTCATAAAAGCCGACCATGTCAATAATGTGTCATTTTAGTCAAAACATTATGACAGCTTTTAAGGTCCATGAATTGTTACACGGAATGAAATGCCATTCATCAGTCATCACATCATCATCTTAACAAATTTATGTATCAATAAAATAATATGTTGGCTTTGAAAGAAATAAAATGTGAATGCATATAAGATACAGTAGGGATCCAAAACTAACGATAAACATGATATTATAGAAAACTTATGACTAATGAATTATGATCCCTTCTTTTTCGCAATGTATCTTTAACTTCAACAGTGTATCCATTAACTAATTACGTTATCATAAAATTACACAGTAAAGTGTGCTGATGTTCAATTTGCATTGCTTACTTAACTGCATAAAAAGTTTTACAGGATGCATGCAATATTTGCAGATACTTTTTAACCATAGTTTTTCAATTGTCTATTATTATTAGCAACAACAATGCGGAGGAAAAGAAGGACCTTTTCATTTCCTTGAACGTTTTCCCTCAATTTTCCAGGAAACGAGTTTAAGGTCATTGAACAACATAATATTTTTGATAAAATAAGCAATGAATACACACACATGCTACACGGTAATCAAAATACATATATCGAAAATATGTCATGTAATTTTACCTTTAATCTGGCCGAACACATGGAAGAATCAAATTTGGTCGAATTCTTGCATATGCTTATAAAGTTTAAACACTATTACCAAAAATTTATTTACTATATTTCTATATTATTCTATATTTCTATTTTACTATATATTATATATATATTCGTCCTAAGCCGCATGAATAACACAAGGATGATGTCATTAATTTATCAGGTCAAAATGAGCTAATTTCCGTTTGCATAAAATCATTGCGCAAGAGAAACGTGTTAAATAACAGTTGATGTATTTCCTGCACCCTGGCTTTAATTTCACCATTATTTTTCTAAAACCTTGTACGATCACGAGATGTAAATATGTACATATAGAAAAGGTTTTCCAAATTTTTAGAGGTTAATTTTATCAAAACACTTCCTAAACAAGATTGGAAACATTAAATTATGACTGCCTTCCGTTCTCTAGAGTTTATATTACATTTTTTACTAAAATAAGAGTGCAAAAATATTCATGACTGCACGTTGTCTAGTCTTGCTCAAAGCTTTGAAAAAATGCTCATCATCAAATTATCATATCTATTTATTTTACCTCTTTGCATACCTTGAAATTGAACGATAGAGGCCGAATTGCATAAATTAATAATAAAAATTGCTCACTCAAGCAAAACCAGATTAACTACCTCAAATATTTCGTTCGACACTTCAGAAATTTTTTAGATATTTATTAATTGCGATGAGATAAAGGCAATGATTTGAATTATTTGTGAATAAACAAACTTTTACGTGGAAGGTCGCTCCTTTCAACAATTGATTCAGCGGCACATAATATGCATATGCATTTTTTTTAAACCTTGCGTATAGTAATCCATATCAAACTTAAATACATGAAAATGTGGCTGGAAAATTATTTGTTTTTTGCCATTAACCTGCCTGGTACAGCAATGAGAGATGACTATGAATACAGGCCTTGAATAAAAATGTAAACAAAAACTTTCCTACGAAAAACGATTAAATAGATGCTTTTGTTGGCTTATTTACGACATCATATTTTGAAGTAATATTTAAATCTTAAAACGAACGAGTTTATCACATTTTCTTAGGGGTTATTGGGAACAAGTTCCATACGGAATTTGTCAGAAATGAAATGCTCAATGAAGGTCATTGCTTACCTTTCTGTGCTGATTAATGCAACAGTTATTGACGTGCATACTGCAACACCAAAGTTGAGGTGCATCATCACTAGGTGGACCAAATCCACCCCACTCTGACTTCCCGTGCATTGAACCGGAACCGTAAACCTTTCCTCAACCGACGGATTATTGTGGATCTCTTGTGGTTTTGGCGAATGACTGGCAAAAACTTCATCGTGTTCCTTGTTTTCAAAAAGTTGATGATGGGAAAGAGGAACAGGAAGAAATGTTGTGACAAGTGAGATCGAAACGCTGAGAAAAGACACAAACAAGTGGGAAAGGCACAAGCTGAACACAAATCTATAAAGAAAGATGACAGTTTTCACGATGTTCCACCAGCTATGACATTATGATTGACATGAGCGTAAATATAAATGTGATATATAATATGATTTATGTTATCATAAGTAGTTTTTATAGCTTAAAGGCTAAGTCAATATTTAAAATCGGAGTAGAGAGTTTAGTTACCTGTTGGATGGATACTTTAAGAGAGATCTTCTACAAAGTGTGCATATGATAGCTCCATTGAACACAATTGATAGCAACTGAAGTAACACTGAGAGTATTTCAAATGTTATAAGTTTACTACCACCATCAGATATGTCATGTGCAGCATTGTCTCCACTTGCTTCTGAAAGAATTACCCCCATTGCCACTAAAAGGTGGCCTGTCGCTATTAGGGGTAACCAAACACGTTCCACAACAATGTGAAATGTGTAACAGTAATTTCAGCTTTAGATCTTTTAGAGACCGATTTAAGTGCACTTTGGTTAACCATGAAACACTTTGAATAACTGATGAAAATCTTTTAACGCCATGTCACACGTGCTGATGGTTGATAGGGCAGGACAAATCGTTTTATTGATGTATGATTTCTGCACGTTTCAACTGAGCCAAGAATTTTTATCTTCGGTCATAAGTAAAATATAACGTGCTCAGTGGAGATGATTTAAATTCTAGTTTAGTAAGGCACAAGCCAGCGCAAGAACAACTAATTTACTGTTGCAGGGAAGTGCTTTCTTGGTTCAATTAATTTGCTAAACTGAAGTCACGGATATGTTACATGACATATAGGTAGAAATGGGCTTTCCACAGCGTCTTTAACAGAATAGTGAAGAGGATGGATTTCACGTGCGTCTTGTCAAAGATATTAGAATATTTTGGTTGGTGTTCTGCACATCTACATCACTGTATCTGTTCCATAAAAGCAACTTTTAACACGAGTTATTCACTTTACAACAAACTGATCGCCATAGTGGGTCTCTCCAACTACAACTTGAGAACAAGTGCACCTGCTGTGATTGCACTTTATGATGCAGCGGTTGTGGGGACGGTAATAATCATCATAACGAATCACTCTGTTTATGTCTATGAATGTTCCCATTGTTTCATTTAGAACATGCGTGGATGCTGCTGGCGATGATGATGTTGATGCTGATTTTGTGAGTGATGTAAGGAAGGACACTGAAAACACTTTATACTCTAATGATAGTGAATAAGTCAGTGGCTAATCTCAACAGCCACAACAAACAACAGACGACCTTACTCCTTACATAAGCCTGGTGCTGATGATGTTGATGATACTTTCTATTCAGTTATCAAATATTTGCTTGATGTGCTACCATCATACCAATCCAAACGAATCACGATGATGAACTTGAAAAGCGTTATGTTGGTACTACTGGACTTACGCTTAATTGAAATGGTGGTGGGGCAATGGATCACAGCGAAGAGGCCGCTGCCTGTAATTTAAACAAAGTATTGTTAAATTGATTCTCAATAATAGTAGATATCTGTAAAAGTCGAAAGTTTGATTGCTCGGATTGGGCAACCGGGCAATAACAAGTACCATTGTTATGTAGTAATAATGTACGTTATTATGTTTGCCCAACGCGTTCATTTTGTGCATACCGATATATGCTATTGCACCACCATTGCTATTGCTATAGTATGGGCACGCGATGTAGTTTATTGAAACTTTCAAAATGTTATCAAACAATAAAATTATTAAATTAAGACTTAAATATTCGTATTTAGAACTGGCTGTATAGAAATTTAAAAAAGATTTCTGAGATTTGTTTATGGCACGCACGATTTTTACTATCAATCAATCAGGCCATAATGTGGAATGAACTCACTTGTTATTGTGTGAAGTGATAGCTGGACATGTTTGTTGGTCTAGTGTCAATGAATTATTGAAACAAGATTTGTTCTTGTACGGCTTGCAGACTAAATTGAGTTATATTACTTATCAGCATTTGATCCAACGAGCAAATGCTGTTCGAGAAAAGCTCTGTCAAACTTATAGCGAATTCATCGTGTTTATAGTATTTCTTGCAACATCATCGTAAAAAAGATCAACATGAACGAAAATGCGTTTGGTGCATGCTGCTCGCCATAACACCAGTAGCTTCCAAAACTAATACAAGAACATCTTTTGATACGCATACATCGAGTAAAAACTGATGATGATAACGAGTCTCTAACACTTCCATTTAATTTTTAGAAACCAGCACTTGGTACATAAATACCTCCACCTATAATCTTCTACACAATAATCTACCTACATGATAATGGTAAATGAAAGCATATTTAAAATAAACTATGGTGGTATAATAATATACAATAATACTTGTCTTTTCAACTGAATGGAAGTAAAAATTCCTGAATAATCCTAAAGAGACTATAATTTATTTTTTAATTATACATATTTGTGGTTTAATATATTAAATTTGTTTTCTGTTTTCACTTTGTACACATTTAATGCAAGTTCTTATATGGAAAATGTATGTAGTGCATATATTCTATATATTATTTACTTTTATATAATCTTTAACTTTACCGTTCTATTGATTCTTTGCTCCGGTTGTTGCAACAAGAAATGTTTGCAAAAAATTTCTTTATGCTCCTGTGCCTTACTTTACGCATAAATACAAGATTCTTGAATATTAAGGACTTTTAAGAGACGCTGTAGTGTTTTTGTGCCAATTTATTATGAAATTGACTGTGAAATGAGGTGAACCTGTACACGTAGGTTTTTTGCCTTTTTAACTACAATATAACTATTTATTCAGTGAAGTAAAGTTTAATTAACAGAGTTTATAATGTTAAGTTATAATATCTGAGCATGTGCTCAGATCAAGTATCAAGTAAGGTCTGGACCACAGAAGTCCAGGATAGTATTATTGGGTTGACGTGCATGGTCCTCATGCCACATGTCACGTCAACTCTCATGGTCCAGGTTGTCACTAGGTGTCGTAATCAGTTGGGGTGCATTGAGATG